>JABUQX010058414.1:30000-32500 GCA_015478945.1 Trachelipus rathkii | reverse complement strand
CTTAACATCCCCATAGGGGTGACGTAACCTCGTCGTAGACGAAGGGGGTGCTGGCCCCATAAATGGGAAATGATCTTAGAAGTCTGAAATTTGGAGAAAGGATCGGAGACAGAGAAGGAAAGAGTCGGCAGGAGTCGGTCAGAAGAGTCGAGAGTTGACAAACGCACCGGTGTGCAGCCACGCGGTTGCTGAGTTAATAAATATTCGTTTAGGTCCATATTAGTGTCAAAATGTATGTTTATTAGGTCGTAGAACTCTAATATTAGGGTTGTAAGTTCGTAAAGGGTGTCAGGGAACCCCCTGGAGGGGTTCCCCCGAAGAAATGCATGGAACACAAAAACAGAAGAAGATGGAGGAAGGAAGAAGGAAGAAGGATGAGGAAAGAGTTTGAGAAGGAGACAGAGTTTGTACCGCGGTGCTGAGTTAGTAAACATTCGTTTAGCATCAGACTGACATTTCTATTTTCAAAATCTCATTTTCTTTCTATAAACGTGTCAACTAAAATATATTGTTTGCTATTTTATTTTATAATTTTCATTTTACATTTATTCTTTGTGTTTAATTTTTTTTTAATTTATTTTCAAATTTTTATTATTTTTTATTTATTTCTTTTTTAATTTATTTGTTTTATTTGCTTAAAACATTTTGTTTTTACTAAAATTTATGTTTTTCATGTTTATATCTTAAAAATTTGCGTTTTTACACATTTTTAAAGCAGTAAATCAGTAAATCAGTAAATCAAACCACCCAACCTACCCTCCCCACCTTACCCGTGATCTATTGATCTATTGATTTATGTCATATTTTGTATAACATAACACAAAACTTTTATTCTTTTTATGCTCCTTTTTTTTTTTTTTTTTTTTTTTTTTTTTACAGTTATCACCACCGCTATCAAGCCCTATTCAAGAAGGGGGTGTTAAAATCAACAAAAATAAACTAACGCAAATTACGCAAATGAGCACAGATGCGGGCTTTAAAGTGAGAGAGATTAAATTGAGTAGGAAACACAGAAGATGGAAGAGATTTTCCACAGAACAGAGGTGGCAGGAAAGAAGGAGGCACCGCAGCGAACTAGTCTGGAGTTGCTAATATCAGCACAAAACTCATGGTGACGACACAAGCACCCCTTGTGCCTACGAGGGGTCTTAAAAAGTGTGGCACGCGAGTGGAAGTTCCCATCGAGCACTTCCCGCTACGGTACCTATAGAAAAGAGATAAAGCACCAACATAGCGCCGCAAATATAGAGGGTCAAGTGAACTAGAAAGAAACAGGACAGTTTTATAAGTCTTTTTGCCTTTGACTCGACCCTATCCAAAAGCCGGGTGAAACCAGAGCCGCCCTCAGATATGAGAAGCAGTTACTTCATACAAGGGCGGATGAGACTATTGTATAACTGGAGTAACTGTGCGGAATAAAAAACTCTTGAAATCTAAACATAAAACAGAACTACCAGTTTCTTTGAGGCCGCCTTAGCAACCATTTTGTAATGTGAGGTTTCCAAGACATTTTATTTGTTTATATTAAGGGCCAAGGACTGTTTTATATTGTCAAACAGGAAGAGACAAGAAATCCGTTGAAGAGATAGGAAGAGTTGGAACGTGTCTAGAGAGGGAGATTGTAGAAGTTTGAGTTTTTTAAAGAAGTGAATTTTCACAAGGTTGAGACGACCCCACACGGAAATTCTATCCAGATCTTCAAGAATGAATCGAAAAGATGAAGAATAGAGCCAAGTCTAGAACTCAGAGAAGGACTAAAAGGGAATGAGTTTAAGAATGAGGGTCGAGTCATTGGCAATATGAGTGCAATCGAGTTAGATGTGAGACGAGAAGTCAATTATGAAAAGCAGAATAAGTAGGAGATAGACTGAACCTGAGGAAACACTATTGACAGAAAAAGGAAGAATAAGTCGCCCCATCAACAACAGCCGATATTGCGATTTGAAAGAAAGCTAGACATAAGTAAGCAAAGAAAGGAGGAAATCCAAAAGAGGGGAGCTTGGAGAAGCAGTGACGCGTGCCATACCGGTCAAATGTTTTGGATATGTCAAAACGACACCACGCAAGTCTCCCGCGTAATTCTAAGAGTGGATAACCATAAATCTGGTTATATGGAAAGGTAATCACCAGTAAGACCTCGAGCGCCGAAAGCCGTACTGGCGATCAGAAAGAGGTGAGATCCAGATGGTCTAAGAAGTGAGAGTAGAAGAGTTTAAAAGATTTTAGATAGAATACAATTGAGAGCTATAGGGCGATAGTAGAAGGATCTAGAGCGCTTCTTTTTCGGAATGGTTGAAATATGCGCGCTTTCCAACACTGAGGAAGTGCAAGTATTGGAGGCATAGAGAAGTATAGTTGATACGAGAACGGAGGGGCCAGCATGGAAGCACACTCCCTCAAAACTTGGGAGGATTGCCATCCAGGCCTCCCGCCTTCCCTACTTCATAAATTTCCAGGAGCCCATGCACCGATATCAATGTAATCTCAGGCAAAGGCATAG
>JABUQX010058414.1:7500-20000 GCA_015478945.1 Trachelipus rathkii | reverse complement strand
CTTGCTCCTGAATTCAACTCCATTGTCCGTCAATACTTTCCTATGGTGGTCGCAAAATGTGGGAAAGCATTTGTCCTTCGGAATGCTATCTTACACTCCTTGCAGATTTAATCCTTAAACGGCTTCGCTGCAGGCCGCAATTTACTATAATGATGCTATAAGCTCCAAACAAGCAAGTTCCCTTTTCTGGTTCTAGGCATGGCCATAACATCAACAGCTACTAGTTCAAAAGGATTTTGAACCTTGATCTTCCATACAGGTGGAAACACAACCTGGTAGTCTATCTTATTTAATTGGCAAGTTGGGCATGTTCGACACACATCTTGAATGATTACATGACCTCTGGGGTGCCAAACATACCTTGAGACAAGATTTGTCAACTTCTCGCATCCTATATGAGCTAAGTTCCGGTGTGTTACTACAGTAATGCTCACCATTTGTTGAAATCCTATAACAGCTCCAAATTGTTCACCTCTAATCCTTTTTACTAAGACGGCTCCATTCATTCCTAAATCCTTCCTATATCGATAGTATTCCTTCAGTAACATATCAGTTTTCCTGATCTCTTGATTATTTTCAATTCTCCTTTTTAGTTTTCTAATCACCTCAGAGTTATCCTGTAATTTTATTATTTCTTGAACTGTTATTAAGTCATTATCCCTATTCACTGTGATATAAACATCATTTGAAAATAGTGAACAACAAAGAAAAAACAGCATATGTTACATCTCCGAAATTCAAAAATTGCTTCCGACTCCACCAAATAATTCATTCCCAAAAGCAGACAAGCAGGGATGTATTCATCCTTGAAGACGACCAATGGTAGTATTATTTCCCGATACCTTGTATTTATCTTTATGTCCACTGCCGTTGTGCACTTCACAATCCTTGTAGTCACTCCGTTGAGAGTAATGTTCACCTTCCATCTTTTCAGAATGTGTCCAAATTGGTCCAAACTATCGACAACTGCTTCTTGAATTAAACTGATCACGGACCCTGTATCCAGAAAAGCACATCTGAGTACTTCTCCGATAGAGACTTCATGCCATGCTACTCCCTTTAACTTGTGGTTACAGCTTAGCCTAGACTGGTGACCTCTCTCCTTCATCAATATATTTATTCCTAGTTCTTCTTTAGATGAATGCTGTAGTAAATTATTTCCTGATGAATCGCTCCCTTCAGTATCTGAGTGGTCCTCATTCTCTTCTTCTGGTAATGTTTCCTGTTCATCAGTTATCCGTTCGTCAATTATTGTGTCTTCTCCCTTTGGGTCAAAAGTACCATCGTCAGCTACTATATTAAAGTGTGATTCTTCTAATACTTGTATATGTACATCCTTTAAGTTGTTACCCTTCCTCGCTCTCGGTCCGATGTAGGCCACTGAGCAGCATGTCCCATGATGTAACCAAATCCTTGTTTTGAATTCATCACTGGCCACTAATAATACCTCTGGTACCGGTTCTTTTCCTGGAGTCTTAATCGCTTTTAATAATTTTAAGGCTTTAGGTCTCTTATCCAATCCATACATTTTCCGTTCGTTAATCAGGACATCCAATAAAAATTCCCTCAGTTCCTGGTGATTTTTTTGTTTCATTTTAAAATGTTCCTTATCAAATATTTCCTTCATACTCAAGAATAGTGAATCTGCACCGCCTGGTACCAATCTTTTAACTTTTAAACCTTTTGGTAGTGCTTCCGGATCAGTAATATCGACTTCTTCATCAAGTTTTTTTTTGACATCGTGACCATGTATCCACGAAAACGTTATCCTTTCCTGGATAATAGCGGATCTGAAAACTATACTCGCTTAAGTCATCCAGAACTCGGGCCAATTTGCTATCCACTAGCTTCATCGTATGTAAGTATACCAATGGTCGATGATCCGTGTATAAGATATAGTCCTGACCTAGTAGAAAAGGCCGAAAACTTTTAATTCCCCATCGTATGGCTAACAGTTCCCTTTCTATTGTTGAAGTTTTCCGTTCACATGCACTAAAGGAGTGTGAATTGTAAGCAATTACCCTCCTACCGCCTTCTTGTTCTTGACACAAGCCTGCACCCATACCAAATCCACTAGCGTCCACGTAAAGTTCTAATTTTTTGCTACCTCTGAGAATCGAGGAAATGCCTGAATTCGCACTGATTCTTTCATCAGTTCTTTTAGTCCATCGAAAGCCTTAATTCTTTCGTTTGTCCATTAAATTTTGTCCTTTCTTTTGCCTCCCGTTAATGCGCTGAGAGGTGCTACTACTCCTGAACAATTTTTTATAAATTTTCGTTTGAGTTAAATCATCCCTAAGTATCGTCTTAGCTCTCCCACATTGGTAGGTCTTTCCAATTTGTCTACTTGATCCATGAATTCAGGGAGTTTCCTGATCCCTGTCCTGCTGATGATGTGTCCCAGGAATTTGACTTCTTTCTGGACCCAGTTTCATTTGCTCACTTTAACTTTGACGTTCGTTTCGCAGAAGCGCTGTAGGACCTGTTCAATCAACATTAAATGTTCCTTAAACTCTTTTGATATCAATAAAACATCATCGACGTAAACCACTACCTTGTCCCGACTGAAGCCTGTTAATATCCGCTGCATCTCCCTCTGGAATGCTGCAGGTTAATTCTTCAACCCAAAACTTAGTCTCTTAAATCGGTATTGGCCACTGATGGTTGAAAATGCTGTGAAATCCTTGCTTTCTTCCTCTAACTGCATTTGATAGGAGCCTTTCATTAAATCTAAACTGGTAAAGTATTGTACACCATGACATCTAAAGTTAGTTTCATTTATGCTAGCCATCGGAAACCTATCTGCCTCGGTCACTTGATTTAAGCGACGATAGTCGATACATAATCGGAGTGTTCCGTCCTTTTTCCTAACTGGCACCACCGGAGAGCTCCATTCTGCAGCGCAAGGTTCTACGATGTCTTTCAAACATAATTCCTTTACTTGGTTTTCGATCTCATCATTTGTTTTTTGGTCGAACCTCCTGGCTCGCTGGTAAATAGGAGTATATTCATGCAATCGTATCCTGTATGAGGTCATGGATATCTCACTGATGTCTGAGTCTCCTTTTTTAAATGCTTTTTTCCATTTGTATAAAACATCCGTGATATACTCCCGTTGTTCCTTAGTTAGCTCTTCCATGAAGTTAATTTCCTTTTGTAGTTTTCCCTTTGTCCATTCTTCTTCAATGGCTCCTTGTTTCCCTGTTTCCTGTACTGTTGTGTTTACTACATAATCGTTACTTTGGTATCTTCTCAGGTTATCTTCATCTACTACCAAATTAGCCATTCCTATTTTTTCGCCTCTTCCCAGTTTTAATTGGCCTGGTATCAGTTTTTTATTAGTATATTTCCTTCCTTGTTGTTCCATTGTACCAATCCTGGTAATAATTTAAACCTCTTATTATATCCTCTTCGGGTGTGGTCCTCTCCTTCAACTAGTAACTCTTCAGGTTGAATATCATAGCGTTTACCATTCCTGGGTTTGATTTCCTGGGAACCCAATTTGGCCTTTAAATTGGAGGCCCATCTTTAGCAAGTAAACTGTTGTGTTCTTGTTGTGGTGTATACGGGTATTGACGTAACCACCCTCAATACAGGTCCTCAGATCTTTCCTGTTAAGGTACACTTGTTCTTTATGTTATATTCCCCAATGCCTTATAAAAGATCCACTTCTTATATCTACTTCAATCTTGTTTTACACCAGAAATGGCTTACCTAGTATTGTTCCTTCTTTTAATCTTCCTACCACAACAAAATCCGATGAGCCATAATCAATATCATTTATGGTGATTTGCAATGTAGCCGTTTGCTGAGACTCCACATGTAAGTTTGGGTCTCCTACTCCTCTTAACCTCATCATTTTTTTTGCTACTTTAGGGTTGAAAATCCTTCTAAATTGTGCTTCTTCTATCAAACAAAATTGTGCGCCACTATCTATTATAGCATTCATATCAACATTATTTAATTTTATTATGAATCGCAACAACGGAGTTATATTAAGACCTTCCCTACTTTGTTCTTGGCTTCTGCCTTCTGCGTGGTACACTCCTGTCGTTGTGTTGGTTATGTCCAAACCCTTATTCCTCATCTTAGGCATCCTTTGTGGTAGCTCGGTTGTGGTATCTTCAGTTTGCCTGCTTATAAATTCTTTGGCCCTCGGGTCCAATACCACACAACCTTGATTGACCGGGCTAGCTCCTGAAAAACTCATTATTTCTTCTGTGGCTCGCTCCGACTTGTTCCCGGTAGCATGTTCAGAGCTGCTTCGTTTCCCGAAACTAGTTGTGTCTTCCTCTTCTTTATCCATTCCTCTATCTCTCCTCTTAAGAGATAAGGGTCCCTCCAATGACCTGTTTCGTTACACAAGAAACATCTTCTTTCAAAGGTTCTTTCTTCTTCTTGTTCTTATCTATTTGTGTCCTGTCGCTCCTGCTGTCTGTAGTTGTTTCTAGGTCCACATTCCCTTGTCTGGTGCTCGTTACTTCCGCATCTCAGGCACCATCCTCTAAACCTCCAACAATCTCGTTTCATGTGCCCTATTTTATTACAGCAGTAGCATTTGATCCTCTCATTCTCATATGTTCTTCTATTGGTTCCTCTTGTACCGGGATCTCGTAGGTACACTGGTTTACCGTATCGCACCTTGTCTGCGTATGTTTTTCTTCCATCTCCCTCATTTTGTAGGGTTGCCCATATTGGAATAGCCTCGTCCCTTGATTCCTCTTCATGGTCATCTAACTTGTCTTCGTCCTGTGCCCAATTCAATATGTCCTTCCAGCGGACCTTTGCACTTTCTTTCTCACCTCCCATTCTTATTTTGAATCTTCTTGCTATTCCTTTTGGCAAGCAATTTAAAAATTGTTTTTTTAGTACTTGCTTATCCCTATCCTCTTCTTTGGTAGCTGCCTCATATGTCGTCTGCACCCTAAGTGCAAATTCCGCCAACTTCTCATGTTTCCTCATTTCCATTCTCCAGAACTCCTTCTGAAGGTCTATTTGCTCACTCTCCTTTTCTTCCTTGCACCAACTCTTTAACCTGGCTATAATAGTGCTATATTTTATCTTAGCTCTATAAATGCTATAATAAGTCCTTAAAACTGGGCCCTCCAAAAAATTCCTCAACTCTACCACCCAACGGTTCTTATCCTTTCCTAGTTGCTCTTTCGCATATCTCTCAAAATCTTCCAGAAAGGAATCAAACTTCTGCACTTTCTCCTTTCCATACTTTAGGGGTTTTACCGCCTTTACGTTTGCCCTACTGAACGACTTCAAGACTTCCACCATTTCTCCTGCCAATATGATAAAGATCCTGCTGACTGCTTTCTGATATTCTACTCCCGACTCTTCTAATTTTACGAGCTTTTTCAACCATTTTTCCCTCCTTTATCTGGCTCACTTTCACCTTCGGATTCTTGCTCTTTTGTAGAACTGTTTTCCACTGTGTACTTTCTTTCCGTTCTTCTTTTCCTGTTTCTCCTCCTTTTTGTCTTCTTCCTACTTTTAGTGTTATCAGATTCAGTTTCGTCCTCAAATGGGTCACTCATTTCTCTATCATAGCCACTCTCCTCATCAGTATAATATTTTGCCTTCTTTTTTAACACTCCTTTCTTCCTAGCACTCTGTTCTTGTTGCAGTTTCCACTTTTGAAACGCCTGTTCCTCAATTTTGACCCGATTTTTCTGTTCTGCTATGGCAGCTTCTCTATGACTATCTACAACAGTAACTTCTGCTACTTCTTTCCTTTGTTCTCCTTCACCTCCTTGTCTGGTTTTCAAAGCTTGGACCACTCCTTCCAGTACTGACACTATTTTGCCCACATCAAAATTTTCTTCTTTAGCTATGACATCCTGAAATTTTTTTAAAAGCCCTACTGCACTCTGATATTCCTTAGAATCTTCAGTTTCTTCAGGGATTGATTTATCTGTTTTATCCATATCCTTCACACTCATAGGAAAAATAAAGACGAAAATATATATACCCCAAATATGTACCTATATTATATATGATATATATAGTATATTTAAGTATATTTATATTTGAAAGTTAATTGAATATATATATATATATTATATATATATATATATAATATATATATATATATATATATATATATATATATATATATATATATTATATATATATAGTATTATATTATATATATATATATATTATATATATCATATATACACAGAAAAAGGACAAAAAATTGAGATAATTTTTTTTCTACTAAAAAAAAAAAAAAAAAAAAAAAAAAAAAAAAAACTTAACCACCTAATAGTTGTCAATTCCTTGATGGACTCAATTTTATATCTCTTTCCTTCTTCGATAAATGCAGACAACTAAAAAAAAACGGCAAAAAAAAAAGTGAAATAAATTATGCCTCCTTTTTTCCTTCTTCTTCCTTCTCTTTCTTCAAAAAAGAAACAGTCTCTCTCTCTGCTTCGTGCTTATTCCTAAATACGTAAAGAAAGAGCACACGAGGAAAAGAAATATGGTTAACAAATAAAAAAAAATAATTTTTTTTTCCAAATATCAAATTCAAAGATGGCAACAAAGAAAAAAAACAAAATATATAGAAAAAATAAATACTCTCTTTGTTACCTTGACTTAAACCTTTTTCCTTTCTTTTTCTTTATTTTTTATATCCCTCAACTCTTGTTGTCCTTTTTCTTCTTTCTCTTTTATTTTTCCTCTTATATCCGTGCTATTATCTTCCTTTCTGGTTATTTCCTTCTTCCAAAGTTTACGGAGCCACCATTTGTTATGATTTGTTTATAATGATATTTATTTCTTGATTTTTACTTAGAATCTTTTACGCGAGGTCCAAGGTTCTCTTTGGAAAAGGCTTACCAGAGACAGCACTAAATCAGAAAAAGGACTCAAGTAATACACGTAATGTAATTTTCGATATAATAAAGAATAAAAACCCAATTATATTTTATATCAATCCTAATATCAACCTATTACCAAATATAATATATCAATCCTAATATTAACCAATTACCAACAACTGTAACTACAAACCTAACTATTACCACCAATCACAACACATATTTATCACAACACAGCAATCACACACTACTCCACAAACCAAAACAAGTACATACAACAGTCAACAATCATACAATCACACAAATAACTCTGCAATCAACGTTTTAAATCACACATACAGCAATCACACATACCTACTATTGTGAGGACTACATCCGGTGAAAATAGTCTACTCATTGAAATTATAATTAATAAACCAACTTACATAGTCAAATAATTTATTCGCGTTACTACATTTTTGCCTCGCCACTCTCTCGCTCATAGCTGTTGTGCCCCTTATATTTAATTAAAGCCAGATTTGTCGACTATATCTCCGTTTTATTCGATACACTCTCTCCTTTTGATTCGTGTGAGTTACTAGCCCTGCGTACACCTTAAACAGCCTGCAATCAGCATAAAATAGTGTTGTCTCTCATTCTCGACTCGATAACACCCGGATAGAGCATCATGCTTCAGATATGCAAAAACGATCAATACTCCGATAGACGGGCCAACTTACAGCCGCTACTGATATTCCTATATTCAGTTATTTCAAGAGGTATATTAGATGCGGTAAAACAACGCTCCTCAGGTCGTCACGTAAACGATGATCCCACACCTTCTGTTCGATCTCAGCTTTAAAGGGCTAATTTGGCCACACGATCGTCCTTCAGATTCGCTCCTGTCAGATTTGCTCCCGCTCAATCGTTTCCCCTCTGCATATAGCCTGTAGAGATAGGAAAATATAAACTTGTCTATAAGTTGATTAGACCCAAATCCTTTTACGTATACATTTATGCGCGCGAGCTTTTTTATATTTTTTGTTTGATTTAATCAACCATCTGCCTGGTCACGATTTACACTTTTTTTTTTTAACCACTCTTCCAACCTTTTCTCACAATACATTTCTTTTATATAATTTATTACTCCACAAAGGAAGTCTTTTCAGATTATAACTAGGTGACTTTCAAGAAAACGAATATGTAAGTATTTGTCATATAAAAATATTAAAACATATATGTTGATTTTAGTCTTTGGCTGTACAGCTCCACGAGTATATATGGTGATTGAGGGTTATATTCCCAGTAAAAAGAAATTAATTGTAAAAAACCCGGTTTGAGGTTTTATTATATATAATAATAAAATAAGCTAACCTTATATATATATATATAATATATTATATATTTAATATATATATATATATATTATATATAATAATATATGATTATATAGTATATATTATATATTATATTATAATATATATATTATATATATATATATATATTAATTATATTTAATAATTAATTTAATAAATATCACAGACAGATAAAGTTTACAACTGCGTGATATAAAAATATATTCCAATATAATTTATATATAAATATATAGTCTTTAATAGCAATTGGTGTTTTCATTTTTAAGAAATATACTTTACAACGTAAAAGAAATTAAATATTTTCCTCAAAGTTTAAAAATATTTTATATTCTTTAATATTAATTTATAAAAGGATCAATATAACCCATCTTTATAGGAAAAAAAATTATATTTTCTTGTAATATTAAGAAATTAAATAATTAAAAATATATTTTATTATAATATATAAAAATTTATTTATTTATTATTACATGTAATAAAACGTTATCCTAATTTAACCTATATATAGGACATAAAATGAGTTTCAATGATCTAAAATAAAGACAAATTAAAAAGGTAATATAGGTAAAAAATAATAATAACAAAGTTTTATAATTAAGTGTTTTAATCATATAATAAATATATTATTTCAAAATTTAAATGAAAATCTTGTTAATAAATCTTATAAGATATATGTGTCTTAAATATATTATTTAATCATATTATAGATTATTTTGGTTTCCTGAATTGCTTTATCTCAAAGGGTGTTAACCGTTTGAATTGTTAATAATATAAAGTAATAATAATGCAATCGTTTGTTTGCTTTAATTTATATTTCTTTTGATTGGGTTTTTCATGTTTGACATTATGGAATATTCTTCTTTTCTTCTTTTCGCAAGAGTTGTTATCAAAATAATATATTTTGTTAATAAATATATCATTATTTATAGTATTTTTTGTATTCAATAAAGCCAAATTTTATAAAAGGTATATATTTTCACCAGAAAGCTATCAAAGAAAAAGGCTATTATATTATAAGATGAAGGGTTGATGTAAAAAGGTTTCTTATATTCTCTCTCTTTATTCTTTCTCCTTCTCATTTCTTTTGAAATTAATTCTTTTGGCAAACTGTTTTCGTGTTTTTTTCTCTTTATATTAGTCAGAAAGAACTTCAATGCCCTTATGATTGATTTGTTTTTACTTCTAAGATATCATCTTCTCGTTCGTAAAATAATTAATCATTCAGTTCTCTCTTCTTGTACCACATTACTACCGATTTATCAATACATTTACATAACATACATACGATACATACATACATATATTACATATATTACTTACATACATACATATACATACATACTTTACATACATACATAATATATTTACATTACATACATACATTACATTTTTGATAACATATATATACATACATACATAACATATTACATTACATACATACATATACTATAGCTATATTTTTTTTGTACATAATATCAATTTATAAATATATATTAATATTAATATATATATATACTAATATATATATAATATATATTATATATATATTATATTATATTAATTATATTATATTAATATAATAATATATAGTATATATATATATATATTAATATATTAATATTATCATATATATCGTACTTTAGTTAAGGTATATATACATTTACAATCTAATTAAACTGCAGCTGAGAAATATATTAAATTAATTATATATATTATTATATATACGTTAAAATATTTTCTGAGGTATTCTATTATTTTTACCGTAATAGGGTAAATAAAATAATATTATAAAAATAACCTCATACTATTAAATATATATTGGCGTATGCTTGATAAGTGCTAGGGGGGACAGGGAGCACTTGTAACCCCCTCTAAATCTTGGCGAAATATAAATTCATATGAAATCACTTATATGGTTATTGGCATTATGAATGTATATATCGTTTTTAAGTGGATTTATGTATTTATAAAAATTCTGAAAAAAGTTATACATTCAATCGTTATGTAATCTTGAAGGTATAAGTATATACTAACGTATTTATATAGACATATTTTTTATATAAGCTTATTAAATGTTTTATCGTATGTTACATATGGTACATGAAAGTTCAATATAAGTGCTGTATGTTATTTTATACATGATAACTTTTACATGCTGGCACTAGTATTCTCCACTGGAAACTCTCAGTACGTCGATATGAGCATTTGTGGCGCTGTGATAAAGCCGCTATAATATATATATATATATATATATATATATAATTATATATATATTTATATATATATTATATATATATATATATATATTATTATATAATTTTATATATATTATATTAATATATATTATTATATATATATATATATATTATATATATAATAAATATATTATATATATATTATTATATATATTATATATAATTAATTTACTCGTATATCTACTACTGATAATGACAACAATACAAAGTATAACTATTTTTGTTTGATACTTTATTGTTAGGCTGATGCTCCAAACATTGTTTAAGGTGTATATATAGCATAGGTAATTCCTAATTTCTACTGAAATATCAAAATTATTGAAATTATATATGAAGCAAATAAAAATCAGTAATAATATTATGAGTTATTTGTTTCTTTTACAAGGCTAAACATTTATATATTATTTTAACGACAATAATTTACACATATCTGAATTTTATTAAACGGTTTGATTACTATCGCGAATTCAATGGTAGTTAGAATGAGGAAGGTGATATCATTATGTCCTTGAGCAAAGTATTATAATTTATATAAATGATATATACCGGGATTTTAGTTGATAATAATTAAATATTAGAAAAAATATAAAAGAGTTTAAAGGTTAGTTGATTTAGGTTATAATATATATATATATATACTGTGACTAAGTTTTTGTAAAACCCGCTCACAGAATAATTGAGCGGATTAATATAAAAATAAATAATAAACACCGGCATTAGATATATCAGAAGTGTACAGACTTTGGAAAAAATTGGTAATGACGCCACGCTCTCTTAGATTTAAAATCAATGTTGGTAATTTAAAATCAATCCTAATCAAAGCCAGTGTTCGAGAGAAGAATAAGAACGCTCATAAACGAATACATTGCCCCTCTCAGTAAGAAATTATATTGGGCTCTAATCATAAAGAAAGATCTCCCCCAAATCTTAACATCTTGTTATGTATAAAATGTTTATTTATATATTAAAATCAATTCAAACAGAGATACATTAAATATAAAGGATGAAACTGAATTATATATTTATTTAATTAATCAATTGAAATATATATAATGAAAGAATTAAGATGTGATGTAATATATGAAAAAATTAATCATTTTTGAGAATATAATATATAATAATAAAATATATTAATATATAATTAATGTTAATATAATATATATAAATATATATAGATAATATATTATATATATATATATATATTATTAATATTAAATTAGATCTATAATTATATATATTTAATAATAAAAAATATAATATAAAATAATTAGCTATATTATATATATGTTTATATATATATATATATATATATATATATATATATATATATATTATAATAGGAATTATATCATTATGACTTTTCTTTAAAACAGTCATTTGAGTGAAAAATAACATTATTCTAATTAACAATAAGCTTTTATACCTCTAAGTGGAATTAGTCATTTCTAAATAGAATATTTTTATATATATATATATATATACTCACTTCAGAGTTTAGTTATAATCTGATTAAATTCCAGCAAGTATAGATTTTATATATAATATTATATATAATATATATATATATATATATATATATATATTAATATATTATATATATATATTTTATATTTATTATTATATTATATATATATATATTATTATATATATATTATTATTATATATATATAATATATAATATATTATATTATTAAGTTATATAATATAATATATATTAATATATTATTAATAATATTATATATATTATTATTTATATATATATATATATATATATATTATATATATATATATATTATATATATATATAAATATATATATATATAATATTATATATATATTATATAATATATATATATTTATATAATATTATATATATATATTAATATATTATATAATTATATATATATATATATTATATATTATATATATATATATATATATATTTAAATTATATTATATATATATTATATATATAATTATAATAATATTAATATATATATATATATATATTAATTATAATATATAATTATATATATTAATATATAATTTATATATATATA
>JABUQX010058414.1:0-2500 GCA_015478945.1 Trachelipus rathkii | reverse complement strand
AAAACTGCTTTAGGTATAATAGGGAGTTATGTAATAAATAAATCTATCTATATTTTAGAGGTTATAAGACGTTCCATAAAAGTAGCAGAGGTAAAATACAATATATGGTAAAAAAGAATGAGAGAATATAGATAAAATATTTCTTCAAGACAGCATAGTTCACAATAAACAAGCAGAAAAACAGGTCTATAATGAATACAGACATTTGTAAATGTTATATAAGTGAGGTAAGGTTTATAATTTTGACAATAATGAGATATAACAGCATTGGAATGCTAAAGAAATTGTTCATACAACAAAACCAGAAGATCTCGAGTACTGGAAATACAAAAAAAATGAGGAATTGGGAAGTCGTGCCTCAGGACGAGCAAACGGTGGAGAGGCTACCGTATATCGCGAGAACAAAGATGGACTGTTACTAGGAATTTATTCGTGCTGTGGGATTGAGATGAGTGATTGAAAAACTACTATGTGCTGTCACAAGACTATTCTAGAGTTTTGATTTTAAAATATAATGAACTTGAATCAATTATGGATCAATTAGATTCAATTTTGTAATACATTGTATTGGGTGCAGTGAGAGTGTGAGTATATATATAAGTAGGGAGTACCTATTATTAAGATTATATGATATATATATATTATTTATCATTTTTTTAGGGTATTTAAAACATGATAAATTTTAATTTAATAAAATATGGACTTTGACTCAATATGAATCAATATAAGTAATTAATGATATTGATATATGAATGGATCAGTATAGAGATGTACGGAGTTAATGCGATCATTAGATTGCCTAATTTCGTCAAGCAATTCTGAAGTACTCGAAGAAATCTGTTTTTCAGATTAAAAAATATTTATTTTATGTAAACAATAAATAATAAAAAAGTTATAATATTAAAATATGGACTTGATATAATATAGATTACAATAGATCTACGGGTACTGGGTGGGAGGGTAGGTTGGAGTTTTGATAATATTACAGATACTGTTAGGGTATATGTTAAATGTGTTAAATAAAAAAAAATATATATTAAGTTAAAAACTTCTTTTCCTCTGGTGGCGCTTCGCTTATATCTTGCCGGACTAAGGTGAGGATGACTGTAATCGGCTGATGGGTTATATATAATGAGAGGTTCATTTTTTTCGCTATTATCTTTCTTCTCATTAAATCCTAATGGTATTCGATCGTTAATTGTTCTTACTGGCCATTCAAGCTAGTAAGACATATGTCAGCAGACTGGGTGATGGTGAATATAAATTCTTCATTCTTACCTATATTCAACTATCTGCTAATTATCATTTATAGTCTTATTTCCAACCGTGTTGCTAATTTAAAAGATCTGCACCTAGCAAACAAGTAGGCAATGTGGATCAAACGAAAGTGCCTAACTCATCCTTGGTTTTCTATACGACAACTTTCTTTAGGCTACTTATATATTGGCCAAAAAACTCTAAACAACTCTGCTAAAAAATCGTTTCCTACTTATTGGCACGAATGGTTTCTGAAGCTCAACTTCATCTACGCTGAAGAAGCCAATCTTTTCTGGAGCTACTCATATTTTCCTTATAACTCAACCCTGGACTCGATTTTGGACATCCATTTCCTTCCTTACCTCCTTTCCCTCTATCAGGTAATGTATCCATAGTAATTGCTTATTTGCCTGTACTATATATATCATTAGAGTTACATTTTGATCTTGAGTTGCATGGGCTCCTGAAAATCATTTGAAACGTTATTATGGAGAAGGTAGTGAGCTCCTGGTATGTCACATATCCTCCCCAAGTTTGAGGAGTGTGTCATTCCATGCTGGCCCCTTCTTCATCGTGATTCCAACGATATTTCATCTATGCTACCATACTTATGCACTTCTCCTCAGTGTGGAAGCGCGCATTAATGTTCATATAATAACCATTCGAAAAGTAGATAGCCGCTTCTATGATCCTTATATTGCATATTCATTCGCCCATATAGCTCTAAAATGTTATTCTACTAATAATCTTTGAAATCCTTCTCAACTCTCATTTTTCTTATAGAACCAATATCTGTGAGATAATCTCAATTCCCTATCTTTCTGATCGCTCTACTGAGCTTTTCGGAATATACGCTCTGAGATCTGTATTATATAATTATTATTATATTATATAATATTACCTACTGGTGATATATATACTTTCTAATATATAACAGATTTTATAATGGTATCACTCTTAGGTAATATAGATTACGGGGAGACGGCTTATGTTGAATATCGTTATTTAGCATATCAAAACATATTGACCGGTTGAGCACGACTTGTTAACCGCTTCCAATGCTTACCACACCTCTGTTGGATAGTTTATGCTGCATTCTCCATATTGAGAAATTTTTCTCTAATATATATATACCTTTTGATACAAATTACAAGATCTCATGGTCTGGATAATACGAGGACTGTATGTGCTCTCGACGAACGAAGTGCGAAGCAAGTGTGTAATATACTTTCTCTTCTCTCGT
>JABUQX010058413.1:85000-87500 GCA_015478945.1 Trachelipus rathkii | reverse complement strand
ACAACACTAAAATGAGCACCGCAAGCATGGCACCGCGCTCGGTGCGGCGGCCAACCTTACTTTCACCTCAAGATGCCTAAAAAAGAAAAAGAAAATAAAAGACTAAGAAAGATAATTATTACAGATAGATGGTGATTGGTGGTGACGTTGAAAAGGAAAACCAAAATGAGCTCAAACCAATCCTTTACATATGCATTAATATCATTAAATACAAATATATATATATATATATATATATATATATATATATATATATATATAATATATATATATATATATATATATATATATATAATATTATAATATATATATATATATATATATTTTATAATATATATAATATATATATATATATATTATATATATAATATATATATATATATATATATATATATATATATATATATATATATATATATTTATATATATATATATATATATATATATATATATATACTTGAATACAATGAAGTAAAATAATCTATCGTTGATAGTAATTTCAAAATAAAAGATATTATTTTATGCATAATTTTTTTTATTCTTGCTCTCTTAACAGCAAAATGATTGATTACTTCCTCCGTTTATATTTTGTATTGTGTATCTGTGATGAACACTCATTAAAGTCAAATTTGTTAGTTTCTTCTCTCTTATAGAATTGAGAAACTCAGCTTTGAGCCGTTTCAGAATAGAAACATCTTTCTGGAATGCAAGTAGTGAGTGAGACGCTAAAATCTTTAACAATCCAAATATGACTGAATAGATCAAATTTAATTATAAAAATAATAAAACCTTTGATAGATATCAATGAAACGACTTTACTAAGATTGGTAAGTATGGATCTATCGTTCACGAACTGGTTCTATTGCTGGTTTGAAAAATTGTCAAGAAATGAAATTGCAATTGCTTTATGTCTTTTCATTTTATATTGATTTTGACATCCATCATTCTCCTTTCTTCATTAATAGATAACAGAAGTTCTGCTGCAACTTCCAAAGTCTTTGAAATATTTTCATCGACGTTTGCGCTCAAATCTTTCGAAACAAGCATAATATTTTCAATATGATTAAGAGCTTAATCTTAAGAGCTTAATATTAAGATCAGCTGCTGTCACTAATGATGGACAACACTTCAATGCAGTATATAATGGAAGAGTGAAGGAGAACAAAGTTGATGTAATAACAAATTCGTTTGTAGTTACAAATTTCAAAAGATTTTTGGTATTTGAAGAAAGTTCTTCAATATCTTGATCCATCTGAAGCTCCTCTAAAGTTTCTTCAATATTTGCTTTAAAAGCTTCTTTAAATCGTAATAATCCATCGTAACTTTCCACCCATCTTGTTTCGTACATTCGTCTTAGTTTGGTCAATTTTGTCTTTGGGTAAATCTTTCCAATGTTTTTTTACTAAAATAATTGACCTACCTTGGTGGCCTATAATAGTGGGTAGTTGTGTTCACTGTGAAAATAAAGTTTTTAATCTATTGTACTTCACATGAATGTTAATAGAAATGAACTTGCAATGTCGCTGGACATTTTCGACAGCTTGAATAACCTGCAAAACTTTTGTACATTGATGCTGCACCATCATATCGTTGTCGAATCAGAAAGTCAATATTTATTTCACCCTTCGTAGTATTTATTGCCTCTGCCAGAGATTCTTCTTTAATGATTTCAACAGCCACTTTTTCTAAATAATCTCCATGAACCACATATATGTTTTCCTTATTTCTATTAATATATACTCTTAACTTACTTTCATTATAATTTTTATTATTCTTGTAAATTAAAATTAGAGAAACTTAAGCCATCAAAATATTTTGGTCGCTTAAATAATTTCGAGGGGTCAGATTCCCTTAACCCCCTTGGCTATATGATATATATATATATATATATATTATATTATATATATAATATATATATTATATATATATATATATATATATATATAATATATATATATATATATATATATATATATATATATATATATATATATATATATATATATATATATATATATATATTATTCTCTACTTTGAAGAGATTTGTCTATTTGTTACAAAGAAGATTCCTTTAGAAACTGTCGTCATCATAAAACTTTAGAAAAAAAAATGCAACTTGCATTATTTCCCAGAATCGTGCAAAAAATTCAATAGAAATCTATAGAAAATGCAACAGCCTTTCTGGTTACTTTTCCCGCTCTTTCCGGCGTTTTGATAAAAATGTCAATTTCAACTTTTTTTTCTTCCATTTTCACTTCCTTTATCACCTCCTATGTTACACTGCTGTCCTACTTTCTGCTAAAGTTCAACTACTCTCAAACCTTTGCTTTTAATTTCACTTCAGATAAGATAATTTCATTCACTATCCCTCCTTCTTCACCTCCCTCAAGCTCTTTTGTGCCTTAAACAATGTAATTTCTGAACATGTTGTTTCTCCTCTCTTGAGCTTAAAGGCATCCATCCCTTTTATGATTCTCAAATTTGCACTTTCATGCTCGCA
>JABUQX010058413.1:52500-55000 GCA_015478945.1 Trachelipus rathkii | reverse complement strand
ATAACATTTGGCGAGTTAAGCAACTTTCATTTAGGCATATTTTACATACCCAACCATTTTACCTATGAACACAAAATAACTAATTTGAAACAACCAATACCATCACATTCCAGGGGGGGTTAAATTGTTGGGTATATAGAAAAATGTTCTTAAGAAATGATATGTAACTTGTGCTATTACATCTACTTTATAAATTTCATAAAAGTTGGAAGGACAAAAAAAAGAAAGAGAGAGAGAGAGAGAGAGAGAGAGAGAGAGAGAGAGAGAGAGAGAGAGAGAGAGAGAGAGAGAGAGAGAGAGAGAGAGAGAGAGAGAGAGAGAGAGAATTTCAATTTCGGTAATTTTCATACCTTTTCTAGATAATGTGGAAATAAAATCTATGCATTGATATATATTTCTTTTAATTTTAGGATATGGCACAGAGGAAGTAAAGAAACGTAAATCTAAAGCTTTTATTTCAGTATTCATCATAATGGTGAAGATACTTTCAAGAAAGAGCCATTCGAAATTGGCAATTCATATTAAGATCACATGTCAATCGGTTGGGCTCACAGGAAAACGCTCTGAATCGACGTTTTAAAACTCGACCAATTATATCTTCTCCGAAAATTTCATTAATTCAGGATGAATTGTATAAAAAATAGGAGCAAATTCAATTTTGACAATTTTTTTTGCTGTTAAACGTTAATATGGATAAGAGATGCATTTTAAATTTAAAAGAGCTGCAAGGTTTGTTAAAAGGATCTTTCAGTAAAAACAAAGAAATTATCGCAATATTACATCCACTGCGTATGTAAATATAATTATTTCTTAGTTATATATAAAATTGAAGCTAAATATTTCTAAAGTTAAAAATGGATTATTCTGCATGAAAATATTCTTCCCTTTTTTTTTTTTTATGAAAAAATGTTCAATTCCTTATAAAAAGGTTTCGGTCGGAGCCAGAAATTTTTGGAAAGGCAGGATATCCGACCCAAAATGGAGCAGTAGCCGGATACTGTTTAATCACTAGCTTGAACGACTTTGTCAGTTCAAGGAACAGAAAACTTTGTTGGACATTCCTTAATAAGGTCAGTAAGGAAGAAAAAAAAAGATCTAGTACTTTGTTTTGACTCTATCTTAGCCGTAAGATAAGCATGATTCTCACTACGATGAAAAAGAAATAATATTATAATATATATATTATATATTATAATTAAATTATATTTATATATTATATATAGTATTAGATATATTAGTATATATATATATATATATATATATATATATATAATATTATATATATATGTAATATTATATATATATCACAATATATATATGTAATTTCTGTAATTTTTACAAATAAGTAATTAGATAAATTAGGCAAGCAATATTTATAGAAAAGTTCTTAAGAAAATCTGTTTGAACATTTTCGTTTATTCCAATCCTATCCAAGACCAAATCAAAGAACCAAGATTTTAGAGGGAAAGATTTAGATAAAAGAAAAAAAATATTTAGATAGAAATGCAATGCAGATGAGAGCAAAGAAGTGAATGGTAATATAAATATGTAATGAACAAAAAACAAATAAAATAAAAACTTTTAAACATTACTATGAGTGTGAGTGACATATTATCATTAATTTTAATTTATCAAAACAAGAACTGACACGTTATATTAATTCTCTGATCATTTAAGTAGAAATGTCGACACAATCACATTTCAGCATATATATATATATATATATATATAATCTATATATATATATATATAATATATATATATTATAATATATATATATATATATATATATATATATATATATATATATATATATATATATATATATATATATATATATATATATATAAACTGTTTATACTAGAATATAAAATAAATTCAGAGTGTAGAGCCAATAGTTATGCTTTTAAAATGTAACACCGATAAATAAATATAGTTTACAGAGTGGAGAAGGAGGGGGGGGGCAGAGGGAGTTTGTTTGGTACATTCTCATTTGGCATGCAATATTGATTGGGTGGTGCCAAAAGGTGAAGACAGTCCTATATTTTCGGTCTATTTTAGCCCAATGTTTGCATGAAATCATCATTATTAATTATTGAAAGCTAAAGTTTATGAAGTTTACTCCCAATATATATATATATATATATATATATTATATATATATAATATATATATATAGTACTATATATCATATATATATTATATATATATATATATATATAGTATATATATATATATATATATTATAATATATATATATATACTATATATATAATATATATATATATTATATATATATATATATATATACCCTCTCTGAAATTTTATCTTTTGCTAATTTCTCTCCATATCGTCTCTCTCATTATTTTTATTCCTCGACTGTCATTGTCTGAGGATATTAATACACTCTTCAAAGTGATTACGAAAGGATGACAAGTGTTTCTGATTATTATAAATGGTGATATGTTGAAATAGTTGGAACACAATGATACAATTATTT
>JABUQX010058413.1:30000-37500 GCA_015478945.1 Trachelipus rathkii | reverse complement strand
GTATCAAAATTTAAAATTTTCTCCAAAACTTTTCCTCTAACCTATAATTTCGTTAAAACCGTCTTCTTCATAATAAAGTATAAAAAATTAAAATTTCTCCAAAAATTTTAATAATTTCTAAATATTAATATATATATATTATATATATATATATATATATATATATATATATATAGTATATATATATATATATATATATATAATATTATATATATATATATATATATAGTATATATATTAAATAATAATAGTCTTTTTGAAATACTTTTCATTTAGTATAATTTATATACATATTATATAATATATATATATATATATTATTATACGTATAATATATATATATATATATATATATATTATATATTATAGAGAGAGAGAGAGAGAGAGAGAGAGAGAGATTTTTTTATTTTAATTTCTAATTCAAAGTTTTAGTCAATTATGAAATTACCCGAACAATTAAATTTAATTGATTAACATTTTAATTTATTATTTTAAGTCATCAAATTTATTTCAATAAATTAAAAGTTTTCAGAAATTTCTTTTTTTTTTCTTTTTATTGGACTTCTTAGTAAATTAATTCGAATTGTCTATACTAATAAATTATGAACTATACATATATGTTTCTTTTGTACTGTTTCTCCACTTCAAAGGTAGTTGATGTAGTTCGTTTCCGTATTCTTCCGTTTCTTTTTTTTTTCTTCGACTTTCTTATCTGAGAAAAACTTTTTGTTTTTTTTTATCTGGTTTTAAGGCTAAATGGCTTGTTTTATGAGATTTTTTATTATTTATATTGAACATAGCATAACAATATATATAGCACTTTCGTTGCAAACGATAACAGTTGAACAAGCTTTTGAAATAAAAATTATATATAAAAAATCTTGTTGTAGTTCATGATTGTAGATGATTGCAGAATTATTTTGTTGTATATGGCAAAGATAACTACATAATAAAAGACATAAAATAAATATTATAAATCATAAAAGTTATACCACAATTAATTTTTCTTTTTTTTTCTATTTTTAAACTCTATGTTAAACTTTTCTTTGTTTATAATTATTTGTTCACTGCATAATATTTTGCGCCTTAAATGCGGAGCCATTAAACACTAAACATTCGATCCTGTTACATAGTAGATGAAATGGACTTCATTGAAGGCGAAATCAACAACTGAATAAGGAAGTTTGGTAGGCATATATGAAGCTGGATGTTGATTTCTCTGGTGCGATTTTGAAAAATGTATGAATCACAAAGAAGAATGCAACTTGAATATATATATATAATATATATATATAATATATATATTATATATATTTATATATAATATATATTATATATATATATATATATATATATATATATATATATATATATATATATATATATATATATATATATATATATATATATAATATATATATAATATTATATATATATATAAATATATATATATATATATATATATATATATATATATATATATATATATATAAATATATATATACTATATATATATATAAAAAATATAATATATATCATATATATATAATATATATATATATATATATATATATATATATACATACAGTATATGCCTACTATAATTCATATCCAGCAGGATAATGTTAAACATCTGAAAATAAAGTAATAATAAATATGACAAGATATATATTATTATTTATAAAGAGTAAATGCTTGAAGAAATTAAAATTACTTATTATAAAATACGGAATATTGCTCAAAATCATTAGATACGTTTACATCATTGACGCAAATTTTTCAATCTATGAGAGAGACATTTTTTTTGTATTAGACTAATTCTATAATGAAGGAATTCAGGATCACAGAAAGATATTACAAGAAACAATTCGAATGTCAAGATAACATTTTCCAGATGTTATTCCAGCAACCGTGAAAAAAAAAAAATTCTACCATGGACATATGCAGTTTGTGATTGAAAAGAAATGAAGGGGATAAATAATTTCGTAGTAAAGATATTTCCACGAAGATTGCTAATAGATACATAAGTTATTCCTTGTTTTCGAGGTTATCTCACGAGATGTTGGATTTTATTACAAATAAAAAGTAAATTTTCTTATATCCGACATATTTTTTATATTGGGCAAAGTGGTTTTGAATGGTATTTTTTTTTCTTTTTTTTTTTTACAGTTGTCACCACCGCTCACGGGCAAAGCCCTATTCAAGGAGGGGGTGTTAAACTCAACAGAAATTCAACTAACGTAAACTACGCAGATGAGCACAGAGGCGGGCTTTAAAGTTAGGGGGGATTAAATGAGTAGGAAACACAGAAGATGGAAGAGAATTCCACAGAACATAGGTGGCAGGAAAGAAGGAAGCACAACAGCGAACTAGTCTGGAGTTGCTAATATCAACACAAAACTCATGTGCCGACACAACACCGCTTGTCATTTAAATTTAATAATATTTAAAAAAATAAATAAATAAGATAATAATAATAATATAGTTATTTTATTTTAAAACTTTAGCGTTGATTTTGGCAAAATTTTCAAATAAAATTGATTTTTATATAACCCTAAGAAACTATATAATATTTTAATCTTTAGTAGAATACAATGAATAAAAAATTATCTTAAAAGACATTCGGACACTTTTAGAACAATTTGTTAAAAAATAATGCTTGTTAAATGGTTAAAATTTCGTAACTTTATACATATGAATTTTATGAAAATTTTATTTACGTCTAATGTAAAAATATTTACTAAAACGGAGGATTTGACATATATACTTTGCTAAAACCAAGAATTTTTATTTTTCTAGAAAAGTATACCAATTAAAAGTACTGCTACCGCTATAGCGGCAGTATTTTTTTTAAAAAATACCGTTAGAGTTACAGACGTTTTTTTCGACCATTATCGCTACCACTACCGCCGTTTTAGCTTCATTTTTCAACCATTATAACTACCGCTGTTTCTTTTTTTTTAGCAGTTACCACTAAGACTACCGCCGGTACTTTAAAATTAACGATTGCTCACTTCTCTGTAGGAATAGCTAAACGTTTTTGGAACATAAACTTCCACTGGATTGGCCGTTAGATTTCATTCCTTCATTCCTCTTTTTTATTTTTTAAATGAACTTAAACTTAATTTAAAATTCTTTTCGAATATAATAATATATATATATATATATATATATATATAATACGATATTATATATATATATAATTATTATATATATATATATATATATATATAATATACTATATTATATATATATATATATATATATATATTATATGATGGTAATACGAAGAACTTCGCACGAATGTACATTTTATTTTTAATTATTTATCTAAAATGGAAGTGACTTGACGTAAGAAAATGTACGTGAAGAGTTGGAGAGTTCTCAATAATTTAGGTCCAAATCAGTAAATTTAGATAATAATAAAGGTGGAAATGCTTGTGGAAGAAATAAATAGTTTATTGAAATGGTTGGTGAGACTTTTTAAATTAGGTGTTGCCGGGTGGGAAGGGGGAAGGTATCCCCCAAAACTGGCAGGATTTAAAAATGTAGGGGAGATAAGATTGAATGTTTAAAATGTAGATTGTAGATGATATCACTATTAAGTATAGTTGAGAACCTTTATGAAAGAGTCCTAATTAGGAAAGTAAAAAGCATTACGGAAGAATTTTTTTTTGGAGTTTCAGGAAGGTTTCTGGAAATTCAGCGTATGCGTGGATGAAACATTTGCTTTGAGAAAAAACCGTTCATTGAAAAGAAAAAGGGCCTATGGAAATTGAGTTAATCATGACCTGTTGAGAGGGATAAAGGTATTTTGTAAGACCAGTATTGTGTGTGTTACAGTGATATCTAGTACATAAGAATTATTTGAGGTAGAAGAAATCTTAAAACAGAGATGTGTATGTCTAATTGGTTACTAAATATTTTCAGGGAAATGGAAGTTTTAGGTGTTAACTTCACGCTGCCTGATGGAAGATGGAATGAATATCCTTTGCAAATGACACAGTGCTCATTGATACCTTAGAGGAAAATTTACAGTAGATGGTAGTTAAGTTTGAACCAATTTGAAGGAATAAAATGCCAAAAATGAATCTTGAAAATGTAAAGTGATAAGGATGAACAACGACAGGAAAAAGAAAAGAAATGGAAGGCAATGGTTGGGAAAATGTAGAACTAGGGGGAAAATGGTTGGAGATGGTATCACATTTTAGATAATAATAGAAGACTGAGGAGGGGTGAATGATAGAAAATCGAAGGGAAACTTTAAGAAAGGTAATCCGCAAATAAGATTGAAGGTAAAAAGTATTTTATATCCTCTATGTACTCACAGTCTTGTATAGGTGAGGAATTTGAACCCTGAAAAGACAGACTGGAATAAAGTTCGGAATGTTAGAATTAAGGAAACATGCTGCTGAGACGTGAGTCTGCTAATTGCAGAACACGGAGAACACGAAGTACCTCAGACATTTGTGCATTATGAATGGGAGTAGTTTTCCGAAAGGAGAAGGATCGTTGGGACTTTAGTACAAAAACAAAAGAGAGAACCTTTTCCCAGTTATTTATATTTGGCAACCTTCCTCGGAAAGGGATAAAAATTTCACGGATAAATTCAATATATGAAGGATTAAGGATAACCTTGGATTTTTGTGAACAAAAAAGGATAATATTTAAAAAAAATTTTTTATTCTATTCAACTCGTAGAAAAACAGATATTTCATTGGTTGGTCATTACTTGACCAAAATGCAAATTATTACAGTGTGACTGCAGAAAACATTTAAAATTATCCGACCTTAATTAATTATAACTTTAACTGCTTTAGGTTAACAAAATATGAGCCTATTAATTTTCAAATGAGTAAACTTTTATTAAAGTTCAGTTATTTACGTTTTTGAGACGTCAATAAAAACCTCATCAATTATCTTTGACTAACTCAAGCTAAATACTCACTAAGTAGAGTAAGTAGAGGTTTTTCAGTCTTGTTTGATTTTTACTGGCTCTTATTTCATTTTTTATTCTTTTTAATTTTTAAAAAGAGTGTTCACCATTTTAGTTGACAACTATTATAGAAAGGTAAATCTTGAATACAAACAATCTCGACATTAAAAATAATAGAACAAAAAGAATTGATTTAGTATATATATATATATATATATACTCTTTAACATTTATATACTTATACGCTATATATGCTTATATATATATATATATATATATATATATATATATATAACTGCTATATATATATATATATATATATATATATATAACCCATATATACCCAATAGCAACAACTAACCTAATAACACTTATACTTAACTGTAACCTGTAACTTATATGCTATGCTGCTATATGCCAACATATATATATATACACTCTTTATATATATATATATGATTTAATATATTGATTAACAATTGATAATTGTCAATTGTTAATCATATAATCTCAATTTGTACAGATTTTGTTGAAGTTCAAAAAAAATATCAGCTGTTAATTTTCAAAAATCACTGAACTGGATCAGTTCATCTTCAAGCTCATTTTCCACATCTTCAGAATATCCTTGGATCATTTTCGACTCATCAACCCTGATTTATTTTGTCTTTCTGACATAGCAGTAACAAAACTGCAAACAATGATCAGAAATTCCTAATTCCGAATGTTTCAAATGATTGCATGGACAATATACTGCTATTATCTAATGTAGATCCTTAGAAGTGATCAAATTGGTGATTTCATTGTCGTTGCCATGAAGCTTCTTTTCAGTATTGATGACAGTCAATGAGAACTTTCGCCTTATCCTAAAAAAATAGGGAACGTTGGTTGGAGAGATTCAAAGATCCATAGAGCATATAAGAATAATTTATATCTTTATTTGACTACTGCCATGAAACACTGGTCACAAGAAATATCTGTAGAATCTGACCACACAGCACGACAATAATTCCTGTCTCCAACTTTTTCAGTGCAAACAAGAGTTTACTAGCCTGTTGTTTGCATGCAGTCTTAGCATCAGTATCCTCGATCATGTTTTAAAACGCATTCCTTGATGACAGAATAGCTCTTATGGAAGGCTGAATTACCGTCTTCTCAAGCAGACCATCTAGTGCCAAACATTTTTTAAGCAGAGACAAGAGAGATTTACAAATTGGCAATGAATTTGCGCAGAATCACCATCAATGAGTTAAAGTAGAAAAAAACATAAATAATTCCAATGAATGTAAAAAACGAGCGACTCTTGACGAGAGTACCTCAATGCTTTGTCCAACCAAATTTAAGGAATGTTTTTAGCAGAGAAAGTGACTTCCCTCCTTGATACGATCTTGAAATCCATTGTATTTTTCACAAAACTCTAGGAATCATAATCTTTAATGCAAATCCCACTCTTTTTTTAAGAAATCCAAACATGTTGGTGCAGAACAATGTCATTTTTCCATTTCAAAAACTTCCTAACCTTTTTACAAATCCAGTTGGTTAAAAATTTTGCACAATCAATTTAAGCTAATCAACGTTTGCTGCATCTGATGTTGAATCCAATGAAATTGAACAATTTCATATATTATTTTGTCTAAAACATCCTCCGCCAATCATTCTAACATACTCCTTATATACAATATTTGAGCCGGTATAAAATATGATTATTTTCATTGTCTGCTAGAGTGAGTATGCGCTTGGGTAGGAAGGAGTTAATGGTTATAGCTAACAATCCAATATAATTATAATTCTACTGAGAACAACCAGCAGTTTCATTACTTCCACGGACAGGTAGATCTCATTCTGCTAAAATCTTTACAATTTTTACACGCTCAAATACATTTCGCTAGTACTGTTGTTCACTTTCCAAGTACAACTGATTGATAATTCAGAATCAGCATGCTTGTCCTTACTCTTCCAAGCTAACAAGGCAACGATGGTTTTCGTGTACAAAGAACTTTCTTTAAACTGAGTCACTCAGATGTTGACGTACTTTTAGTCTCAACTAATGACTCATAATTATGCAAATGAAGCAAAATAGGGGACTTTGGCTTTGAAAGTAGCAGAGTCAAAGCCTCTTCTGTTTCATGTTTGTAGGTTTGTGAATTCTAGTATAGTAAGACTTCTGACAAATTATATAATTTACTTTCACTTACTTAGGAACTTCTGAAGGAAATGAACTCAGTTATTGACATTTTTTTTCCCGCAAAATATTATTATTCTCTTGCATTTTAATCTCATTTTTAAGTTTACCCTCCAAGATCAGTGGAAAATATATTATGTATTCTATATCTTTTGAAATAGTTATCACGGTTGTATCTTTCTCTTCAGTTCTTCCGTGTAACATTGTTCTGTTTCATCAAAATTTTCAGTTACTGGAGGGTCATGCTTATAATACCTGAGGGTTGGGAGGAGAGTATATTCACTTTAACTTTGTTGGAAATTCTTACTATCATGATCCACCTAGAAGTTCAGGCTTGTTACTATATTGCTTCCTACAAAAAGTAGTTAATTTTGTAATTTTGGTT
>JABUQX010058413.1:0-25000 GCA_015478945.1 Trachelipus rathkii | reverse complement strand
TAAAGCTCATTTAAATAATACCAGGTTAATTAATAATTATGAGCCAATTTTGAAAAAATTCATTGAATTTAAATTACAATTAAATTGAACTTGCTTTGAAAAAAGTATTAAAAAATATTTTATTTTGAGAATTTTATCATTTAAATTAATTATAAAACGTTTAAAATCTCGGAAATGTTTTTTGAGATCCTGATTAATTTTAATTAAATGCGGCAAATATCCCGGGATATTCCGGTCGTGTTAATTATTTATACAATAATAATCAGCGTTGTGGAGTCGGAGTCGGAGTCGGAGTCGGAGTCGGAGTCGATAATTTTGAAGAGAGTGGAATCGGAGTCGGAGTTGGTAATTTTGAAGAGTGTGGAGTCGGAGTCGGTAATTTTGAAGAGTGTGGAGTCGGAGTCGGAGTCGGAGTCGGAGTCGGAGTCGGAGTTGGATTGTTATAAGATAGTAGAGTTGGAGTCAGAAAATTTTGAACTGACAAAGTTGTGAATATTGTGACTGTAGGTGACTTCAATCACTTCATAAAAGTTCACTGACTTGCGACTTCCACATCACAAAATGGAATTGCAAACTTGGAAGGTTTTTAACCTGCACCTTGTTTCAATTTGGATTATATATTCTAATAAATTCAAGCTTCAACCTAATACTATCTATATTTAAGATTCTGAAGAAATAAAGAATCCATGGTACGAAGAGAAATTTCTCGCTCATGGACCAATGAATATTTACCAGCAGCTGTTTATGTTGATCCTATCTACAGGGTGAGCTTAACTGAAGAAGATCGGCAACGAAAAGCTAAATCTGCACTTTGCAACGTGGTCATTTGTATTAAAGGAAGGATTGCAAGAAGTTAAGAAGAAAAGGATGCATCTGGACATATTGTAAGTGATGAAACTACAGCTAGTCCCATTACTACCTTCTCAACTTATTGTTCAGAAAGCTCAGAAGCTGAGTATGAAAAGCTTCTAGATATTGAAAAGCTTAGTCGAAGCGTCGACGGCGTTTCAAGAAAAGGTCAGGCTTCCTCCATCCTGTGTAAACAATATTCTCATTAACTTTAGCAAAATTTCTTTGCTTTCATTGAAGAAGTTGAAACATTATGACTTACGAAACTTAAAGTTAGAGGGCCTTTGAAAACAGTCATATCTTGTATAACGAAGGGGAATGCTGTTTCTGCCCTACCTGCAACCAAGGTAGCGTTGAACGGCTTTTTTTCTGCTCTTACGCATTGATAAATCAGACTAAGAGGGAAAAATGAAGCGAGAACTGGCAGATGCTATGTCTACTTTTAAAACTAATTTCAATCAATCGGGAGTATATGAACTAGATGTAAGTTCATGTAACCAAGTTAATGTTAGCAATTATATATATATATATATATATTATATATATATATACTATATATTATATTATATATATATATATATTATTAATATATATATATAATATATTATATATTATATATATATATATATATATATATATTATATTATATATAATATATATATATTATAATATATATATAGGCTATTATAATATATATATTCAGAGGGACTCCTACACTCGGACTGTTCAAGCTTAGCACGAGTTATCATTATAGTAACGATCGATCTTCTACAAGTTTCATAAAGTAAAGATAAAATTCTTTTTTTTTTGGCGAAAATTGGTCATATGAAAGAATTTATTACATAATACATATATACAAAGATTATTTAAAATTTAAGCCAAAAAGTTGATAAGAATATTCTCCATCTTTAATAAAATGCTATTATTCAATCAATATAATAAAAGGTTGACAGCTCGTGCTTTCCTCCGAAAATAGTTACGCCGAGAAAATTTTTAAAACACTATACACATTCGTGATTTTAATTTTTTTACGTTGTTTTTTTTTCCTACCTAGGAACTAATAAAACACTCGTTTTATTTATACAAAAAAATTAAAATAAACATTCATATGTTCTTAATGCATATTTCGGATAAAAATAATTACTATTTAAATCTCTAATAACCTGGAATTTAGCCTTGCATATTTTCTGTACTGCAAATACTATCCATAATAAGATAACCATTTTTATAACTCCTCAAACATTATTTAATAAAATAAAAAATAATAAAGAATTAATAAATAATATAATAAAATAATAAAATAAATAATAATATAATAAATAATATTAATAAAAAAATAAAATAAAATAAAATAATAGTGAAAGCAAAACAATAACAGTTACCATAGAATGAATTTTAAATTAAAAAAAAGTGTAAAAAAGCAATAACTCAAGTATCTAATGTGAATATTTTTTGGGTGTTTATATATATATATTATATAATATATATATATATAATATATATATATATATATATATATATATATATATATATATATATATATATATATATATATATATATATATATAGTATATATATATACCTAGATATATAGGAGGAGAGAAAAGAGGAAGAGGAGATCGCAATGGAAAAAGTTACCGGATTCGACTCGCTGAGTATATATATATATATATATATATATATATATAATATAATATCTATATATATATATATATATATATATATATATATATATATATCATATATATAAATAATATAATATATTATATATATACTATAATATATATATATTATCTTCTAATATTTTTCCACATCTACAATACTGCACGAGTGCATATCGACTTTTCTAAAATATGAGTCGAAAATAACCAATCAGGTCTTAATATATATATATATATATATATATATATATATACTATATTATATATATATATATATTATAATATATAATATATATTATAATATATACTATATATATATATATATATATATATATATAATATATATGCAAGTTTATGACTAAAAGACGTTAAAAATAAAACTACAAATCCACGTTAATAATACGCTTGGTCAGAAACCATGACAGATACTTCTTACTTTCTCTGACCAATTACGATTTCGGGGCATGACGGTTATGTGGTGAGAATGAAATATATATGTATATATATATATTTATTATATATATATAATATAATATTATTATAATATACATATATATATATAATATCATACTATATATAATATATATATATAATATATATATATATATATATATATATATATATATTATATATATATATATATATACATATATAATATAATATATAACTTTCAGAGTTAGAGTATGAGGCAAACATTGTTCATGGAATCCGAATGGCGACAATCACCAGAAGTTGTTAAAAAAGCTAGATTACATTAATTACTGGACCTGTTCGTCTTATAGGAGTGTTTTTTTTTATATAATATTTTTTTTTATCTTTTTGATTTTTTATTATATATCCATTATATCATTAGGACAGATAACCCTCCCTCCGAGCCGTGAGTAGCTGGGAAAATAATAAAATATTACTTTAACATCAGGAAGCTTTACATTCAAGTCTATAAAAATTTAAAAAAAAGCATCTGCATTACAATAGAGCTATTAAAATATTCGAATTTTATATTTTTCGAACTTCATTTCATTAAGAGATTCAGTTTAAAGTTGCAAACTCGACTGGTGTCCGCAAAAATTAAAAATTACGTCATTAGACATATGCTCATACAATATAAATTTGAAAACGCCATTATTTCATATTCAGCACTTTAAAAGAAATGTCTATTTACCACTTTGAACAATTAATAAATATTTTATTTCCTGCAATCTGAGGTAAAGAATAATAAATAAACTCATTCGTATAACACAACAGGAACCAAGTATTTCCTATTGTTTCTCTTCTTTTCAACCATACTAATTTAAAACAATCAAATGGAAAAATCATACGATAGATACCAGATTCGTTAGATTATAGAAAACAATTGCTGACGTTTCGCAGCATTGTCCAGCGAATCTGTCATTTTTTACATATTTTGTCATTTACTTGTTTAAAATTAGCGAGATTGAAAATAAAAGAATCATGAGAGAATACTTTTTTTTTTTTTTTTTTTTTTTTTTACATATCTTTGAACGATTTTGCCCATCTCTACTTCAGAGTAAAATTTATAACAGATGATCCCACGTCTTGTTCCAACGTTTATGACTGACCCCCCACCCCTTAAAAAAATGGGTCCAGTTCTGTTTTTTTCCTCGACAAGTCCTCCCAATGATGAGTCATAATCAATGGACTGACTTATTTTAAAGCACAACACAATGCACAACAAATGTTCACACATTTATACATGAATTAAAAGAAAAATTAAAATTAAAAAAAGAACGTAACCAAAAAATTTTTGCGATTTTCCAAAGCAAAAAAAAAAAAAAACAAAAATAAAAATTCATTCATTCTTTTGCGATGTCTGAACATATGTGTTTCTGTTCTTAAGAGTGATTGAATTTCAGTTACTTCACTTAAGAAGGTATTTACCAAACATAAGCTATAAATATATAGCTTGACTCTGGAAATGTAAATATTTTATGTATTTGATATTCAAGTATAGTACTGGAACGTATTTAAAGTTTCAGATCAAGTATATATATATATATATATATATTATATATATATATATAATATATATATATATTAATTTTTATATATAAATATATATATAATATATATATATATATATATATATATATATATATATATATATATATATATATATATATATATATACCATCTCCCAGGTAGGGCTTTCGCCCTGCCGGTTGGACCAGTATCTTCCTCCTTCTGGCCTCGAAACTCTTGATCCTAGATCACTCTGTAAAGATATTTCTCGGCGCAATTTACAGTTTCCGATGCCTAGTCTTGAATTACTACTATTCTCAGCATATAGTTTCACGCTTTCATATGGAACTTAAGGATTTCTTCCATTTGTCCTCGAAATTCGTTTCCAAAGCTCTTCGGGAGGTTCGTGTTACTAGACACATAGTTTTCAATGCTGGTTTAGGAGTTGTACAAGCAAAAATGTGAAGAGCCGGGTTGCTAGCCCTGTCGTTCTAGAACTGTGCGAAGAAAGTTTTCATTATGTCCTGATTGCGTCCAATATTCATCTCTCATAAATATTGCATATAATACTAATATATATATATTAATTATTATATATATATATCTATATAATTTTTTTTATATAATATATATATATATATATATATATATATATATATATATATATATATATATATATATATATATATATATATATATATATGTTTTTTATATTATATCTCAATTATTTATATAAGTTTATATATATGTATATTTATTATATATATATATATTTATATATATATTATATATATATATATATATTATGCATGTTTATATAGATATCGTGAAAATATATTCTTATATTATATATATATACTATATATATATATATTATATATATTATATATATTCATGCGTGTTTTCATATTTAGCCCACGTCATTATACTCTGAGTTTGTGTAAGAGCTGCAAAAGCTAAATGTCCGAAACTATAAATTAGAACCTCCCTCGAAGTCGTGTAAATGTTTGTTGTAAGTCGTAATCTATATTATCTAATATCATTCTCTTTACATAATGATGTTTCATGATGAAAAGAAGAACAACTAATCTACATCAGACTTAAATTTTAACACGAATAAAATTTAAATTATTAATTAAATTTATTTTTGCTTATAAAAAACAAAGAAATAATAGATACGCTAAATGGATTGAAGTGTTTTTATTGCTCAATGAAACATTTGTGAAAATTATTCGAGGAACAAAAAATATAGTATGATGTAAATAAATTAAGGTTTTAATATATTGTAAGATGATTCTATTCTTCTACTCGTTTTAACATTTAATAATAGCTTCTTGAATGCGCCTTTATAAATCCACATCGTTTATCGGTTTGATTTAATTATTATCAAACCTTAGATTTAACATCACCTGGGAAACTACTGAACATTTTATTGGTACTCCTACAAGGTACTCCTTTTTAGAGGAGTACCTTTAAAATAACCCTTTAAATTAAGGAGTGCTCTAATTTACAGATTCTTGTAACGTCTTGAATTTAGAGGTGGAGCTTTTTCTTGCCCAATGACATCTGTTAAAAAAAATTTTTTCTTTTAAAAGTATGCCAAAGAAAAAACAAACAAAATTTTTTAACATTTGTAAGCACAATACACCTGTAGATTTACTAAAAAAAGTTTTGTTTTTTTTTTACTATTTTTCAAATATGTTTCTAAATTTGGAAACTCGATAATCCATAGCACACGCTCACTTTTTGCAAATGGCATTCATGTTGAAGATATCGTGTGAATTTTTAAGTCTCTAAATTTTACAATAGCGACTGACTGTAAATTATTCCAGAAATGTGAATCGTGCCTTCAACACTGAATATAATTTGCTTCAAATCGCTTAGATGGCATTAAACATATATTAGTTTTTAACATATTCTGCTTCAAATAGTGCACAATATTAATAAAATAAATTAGTTTTCGGCATATACATATTCTCTTCATTGAAGAGTGAATCAGGCTATAATATTTAATTATATAAAACGATGGAAAGTATTTATAAATTTACTAGTGCTTTGAAGTAATATTTTCATTAAAATTGGATGGCATATCTTTAATTCTCTTTTATTAAGGCACTATTAATGAAACTGATATTAATATTTTTAAGGGTCGTTCTTTTCAAGGGACCCAATATATATATTGGAATTGGAATTGGAAATGCTTTATTCAGAAGATTACAATATTACACATTTATATTAATTTATAACATATATTTACAAATATATTTAGATTGTATAGTAAATACAAAACTTAATGTAGGTAATATACAATTTACTGAAATAGGTAGGGCTACTAAATTGCATATATACAGATGAATAGTGTCCTTTGAACCCCAAAAATTAAATAATATAATCATGATTGAAATTATATTATAAGCATAAATATTTGGTATTTAAGTAGAATGAGCTTAATATTGTAATCACACCAAAAACGAAATATTAAGATCAAATAAATAGTATAATACTATAAATATAATTATGCAAATTAATATAGAATTAATAAAGTAGTATTAAAATGAATATATTTATATCATAATAAATAAATATTTATAATATAAATTATATATTAAGTGAGACAAAGTTTAGCAATGATGATATAAATATATATAATATACAGTTAAATAAGTAACCTATTATAAAATAAAATAATTATAAATTAAATATAATTAATAATAACGATAACAAATATTAAAAATTAATATAAATTAATATAATATGATATTAATATAATAAATTAATTAATTATAATTATAATTAATAAATAATAAGTAATATATAATAAATAAGTAAATAATTAAACATGATCATTAATAATAATTAATAATATAATATATTAAATTAAATAAATAATAAATATAACAATAATTATAATTATAATAATAATTATATAAATAATAATCATAATAGATAAAATTAAATATATAAATAATTAAATAATTAAATATTAATAATAATAATAATAAATAATAAACAATATATAACTTGATAATATAATAATTCATTGTCAATATAATTAAAATAATTAAAGAATGCTAATAATATAATTATTATATTAAATAATTAATATAATTATATAATCAATAATAATAATAATATAATAATAAATAATTAATAAATAATAATAATAATAGATATATAAATAAAATAATAATAATATAATATATTAAATAATTAATATAATAAATAATAATATAAATAAAATAATAATTATAAATATTAAATATATAATGTTAATAATAATTTAATAATAATAATAATTACTAATATAAAACTAAATAATAATTAATATATAAATATAAACATAATTAAATATATAATAAATAATAATAATTAAAATAATCAATTAATAATATTAAATATAGATATATATATATTAAATATAAATTAATAATTAAATTAAATATAATATAATATAATAATATAATATAAAGTACAATAATAAAAGTTATATAAATACAACTAACCAAATTCTAATAATACTATAGAGTATCAGTGGAAAATAAGGTAATATTATTATTATAATAATTATAAATATATAAACAAAATATATATATATTATAAAAAGTAATATATGATAATTATATAATCATATAATAATTTATATTAATAATATTAATAAATATAATAGCTATAAACTTATATATATATATATTTAACGGTATAGTATATATATATATATAAATCAATAAATATACATATATATATAAATAAGTACATATATATATATAAATATATATATATATAATATATAAATAAACATAAATAGCAAACATAATGAAGAATACAATACATATATATACTAACAATTATTAATAATATCATAATACTCTAAAATATAATATAATTATTTCAATAATATATTTAATTATTTATATCAATATATATTATAATAGTGGGATGTAGGCTTTAACTTCATACATGGAGTTTCTAAAATACCTATTCAATACAAAAAAAAAAAAAACTACTAGATGAATTGTCTTTACACATATAAAATAAATAAACCGATAATAATGACATAGAGGTATTTAAATATAAAATAAATTTATATTAAATGGAATAGTTTATCTTAAAGAATGTTGATATGGTTTCTCAATTTTTCAATCGAAGAGTTATATGTGAAGAATGATTAAATATAATATAATTATATATAAAGTGAATAGATGAATTAATATATCTAATATAAAATTATAATTATATATAATAATTAATAATATAGATAATAATTACTAATATAATATATTAATAAAAATAATATTTATATATATATATATATATATATATATATATAGTATAATAGTATATATATAATATATATATATATATATATATAAGTAAATATATATATTTGGTAAATTTAACATGTTTAAAACATTCTTGTTTTGAACACTTGGGAATTCATTTTCTAAACATCGATGCCACATTTCAAAAGTTTAATAATAAAACTCGTGCGTGGAGTTGTGTGGCCACAGCATTAACTAAAGCTAGAAGGCAATTAACTGGTAACTAAGTGATGCGGTTTTATATTTGGAAGTAGAACAATGGAGCTAGAACAGCTTAATCCCCCACTCAACAACAGACAAGATTTGTAGCAAAAGTAAAAAGGAGCGTTATCATCAGGCAGAAAACAGAAGCTCACTTATTGGCGTATATTTTTAACCCAGATATCAGACCGCAGTACTTACTTCCAGAGATGAAGTATTCAAAAGCAATGGGGAATTTATGGTAAAATGAGTATCCCTGAACTGATGCACCACTTTGTAATAAAATTTAAAGAGTAAATATTCTCCCTCCATTTCATAAAAGTTTACGCTATTTGATGATTCCCTGTTTTGTCCAGCAGTGACCCTTCATCTTGGTACAGATCTCTCAAAGAAAAATTAGAGAAGAACTTTATATAATAAAAATAGTAAAGCATAAATGAAAAAAACTTCATAAAATGCTAATGTTGAAAGGGTATTTTCAAACTTAACAAACTTGTGCACAGCAACATTAGAAATTAGGGTTGGCACAGTCTAAAGCAGGGAAAGTTTAGTTTTCTTGGAATAATAAATTCTTTAATGAATAATGTTCAGTTTCGACTTTTAATGATGAATCTCTCTCCTCCCTCTGTCTCTTTCCTCTTCTTCCTCTCTCTCTCTCGAAGTCGTCTCCTCTCATCTCTCTCCTCTCTCTTCTTCTCTCTCTTTCCTCACTCTCTGATTCTCTTCTTCTCTCTCTCTCTCTTCATCGACTCCTTCTTGGGTTCGACTCTATACGCTGATTCTGGATGTGGGTCTCTTCTCATATATAAATAGTATATATATATATACTAACTTAATATACTATATATATATATATTATATAATAAACCTATATATAATAATAGGTCGTTGAGTAGAAATACAAAATTGTTGATTTATTTATAATATATATATATATATATAAATATATATATACTATATATATATATATACCTAGTTACCAAATATAAAGGTAAATAAGAATTCAATTGTTAAAATCATTAAATAGGTTAATTTTTGAAATAAAACTTTTCTTTATTGAGTTTTTTTTTAATTTTTTTTTAATTTATTTTTTTTTTTTTTTTGGTTACAATAAGAAAGTATAACTTTTTCAGGAAGATGTTTCTATATATTATATATATACTTTCTATTTGTACTTTATAAAGTTTTATGTAAAACTCAAAAAATAATTAATCAATTTTTATACATTTAACCTTCTTTAAAGAATTTGAATTTAAAGAAATCTAAAAGAAGATTAAATAATAATTTTTAAAAAATAATGTGTTAGCACATGTGTATAAACCAGTTCCATTAGTGAATTTTTCTTAAAATCTATTAAACATTAAAACTACATTAAACGAATCAAAATAGCATAAAAACCTCATAAAACAAAAAAAAAACTAATTTGTTTTATTTGACATTAAAATATTTAGAAACCCAAGATTTGTTGTCTTTTTTTAAAAATTAACAAGGTTTTTTTCAACTATACCTTATAATACTGAGGTGGATGACGGTAAACTTGAGGTGTTTTTAGTTTCCATTTTTGTGTGATAGGCGTATATCCGATAAGTATATATATATAGTGTGATATCTATATAATATAATTTATATATTTATGGGAGTTATAATATATACATGAACATTTTTATTATTTACAATTATATATATATTATATATTTTATATATATATATATATATATACTATATATATATATATATATTATATATATATATATTATAATATATATGCATATATTAGATATATATATATATATATATATCTATATAATATAATTATATAAATATATATTAATATATATTATTATATATATACTAGTATATATGTATATATATTATATATATATATCATATATAATAATATATAAGTATATATATATATAAGTACATAATATATATATATATAATATATATATATATATATATATATATTATATATATATAATATAATATAGTATATTATGTATATATATATATATAATATTTAATTTCCTTGTCATTTATTAGTTCTTGTTGGTGATAATATATATATATAATAATATAATATATTAGATATATATATTATATAATATATATATATATATTTATATATATATTATATATATTATATATATTTAATATATATATAGGCTCCATTTCGAGTATTTTTGATTTATTTGTTATAAGATAAAGTTTTAATTATATTATTATTATTATTATTATTATTATTATATTATTATTATTATTATTATTATTATTTATTATTATTTTATTATTATTTTTATTATAAAGTTTTAATTATTATTATTATTATTATTATTATTATTATTATTATTATTATTATTATTATTATTATTATTATTATTATTATTATTATTATTATTATTATTATTATTATTATTATTAATTATTCATTAATTATTATTATTTATTATTATTAATATTATTATTATTATTTTATTATTATTATTATTATTATTTATTATTAATTTATTAATTATTATTATTATTATTATTATTATTTATTAATTATTATATTATTATTATTAATTATTTGAATTATGTATTATTATTAATTATTATTATTTTATTATTATTATTATTATATTGAATTATTTCATTATTATTATTATTATTATTATTATAATTAATTATTATTAATTATTATTATTATTATTATTTATTATTATTATTATTTATTATTATTATTATTATAGCTTTAATAGTTCAGTTGACAAAATTAAGATATTGCATTAAATTTTAAACGAAGATACCCAAACTCATAATTTGGAATTAAAACCAGGATATTTGACTGGATGAGATTATATATCACATTTTGCCGATAACTAATTGGATAAGAAAAAGTATCACATTTTGTTGATAACTAATTGGATGAGAAGTATCACATTTTGAAGATAACTAATTGGTTGAGAAAAGTCTCACATTTTCCGATAACTAATTGGGTCAGAATAAGTATCTCATTTCTCCGATAAGGTAACTAAATACTGATGATAAAACCAAATTTCAGATAAATAAAATAGGCACAACCCAACAGTTGTTCCTTTACCTAAATTAGACAGACTAAATGGTTCAAAAGAAATTATGATGCTGGGTTAAGCTAAGAATTTTGAGCATAGCAAAGGATTCACTATATATATATATATATATTCTAGAAAGAAATCTACTAGAAAATTCTCTTCCTTCAATATGAGAGAAAAGAAACCGTTTTTTTGCCAATAGGAGAGAAAAAACTGTTCTTTCCCAATGGGAGAGAGAAAAACCGTTGTTTGCCCATAGGAGAGAAAACCCGTTCTTTTCCAATATAAGAAAATGTTATTTGCCAATAGGAGAGAGAAAAACCATTCTTTGCCTATAGGAGAAAAAAATCGTTCTTTGCTAATAAGAGAGAAAAACCGTTCTTTGCCAATAGGGGAGAAAACACTTCTTTCCCAATAGGAGAGAGAAAAACCTTTCTTTGCCTAGAGGCGAAATAAACCCGTTCTTTGCCAATAGGAAAAAATCTCTTTGACAATAGGAGAGAAAAACCTTCGTTTGCCAATAGGAGATAAAAAAGTTCTTTCATAATAGGAGAGAGAAAAGCTGTTCTTTGCCAATAGGAGGAAAAAAAAAGTTCCTCGCCAATAGAAAAAAAAATGTTTTTGCCAATAGGAGAGAAATAAACCGTTCTCCGCCAAAAAAAAAAAAAAAATTGCCGATACAATAGAGGTAATGAACATCTAATCTGAATATATAGTTTAATCTCAAAGTTTTTCCGGTTATAAAATCTCATATTTCAAAGAAATTTTCTGACCTCTACCTAACAAAAATTAAAAATCTCCTTACTATTCATTAATTCACTCTCTTTTAGGCTAATTCATTCACTACACCCTCCAAGAAATGTTTATTAATATATTATTTCTCACAAAATAACCTTAAGATATTTTTAAGGTCAATTATATCTGCCTTTTCCATTTGCATGAATCTGAGCACGTAATAGGAAGGAATTTTAAAATTCTTCACTAGGTTGTTATCCTGAACTAAATACGGGTGTGACCATGATCAGTGAAAATAAAAAAAAAATATTTTAAAATGACCCCTCAAACAGCTTTAATGATTTGCTCATCTTTTTTTTATCAATTTTTCCCAAAGACAATTACAGATAAGGAAGTTCATCACAATTCTCAAAGATGTATTGGAAATAGGAAAATTATAATCATAAATCACAGGAAAAAAATGTGGAAAAACAGATGATGGATGATATTGTACTCACATCTCAAATATTAAATAGTAATTTTCTTCTAACATTTTTTGAAAGGAGGTGGAGAAGAAGATTGATTTGATAAATTTGAAACAATAATATTATATTATTCTTATAATTTAATCGATTGATATGCTGTAGCATTTCCAAAAAAAAGGAAATAAAAATTTCCCTGTACACACACACACACACACACACACACACACACACACACACACAACACACACAAAACATATCATATAATTATATTATATTATATATATATATATATATAGTATATAATATATATATATATATATATATATATATATATAATATATTATATAATATATATATATATATATGATATATAGCATAGAAATATAAATACGTAAAAATATATTAAGAAATTAAAAGTAGGATTTTCAAAATTAATGTATGATGAGAACTAAATTAAAATTATAATAATAATAATAAATAATAATAATAATATAATAATATAATATAAATAATAATAATAATAATATAATAATAATAATATAATAATAATAATAATAATAAATAAATAATAATAATAATATGATAATCGATAGTAAAATAATATATAATAATAATAATAATAATAAATAATAATAATAATAATAATAATAAAAAAAGTTACTATTATTAGTATTGCTATTATTAATTATTATTATTATTATTATTATTATTATTATTAAATTATTATTATTATTATTATTAATTATTATTATATTATTATTATTATTATTAATTATTATTATTTATTTATTAATTATTATATTATTATTATTATTATTATAGTATTTAGTATATTATCATTATTAATTATTTATTGTAAGATTATTTAGTTTTTTTTTTAAAACTAATTTAATGTATAACCCTTGAATACAACATACTTTATCGTAGTCCCGTAATCTTTATTTTGCAGATGATGGGGTCTTCGTGTACCTTAAACGTCTTTAGTACGTAATGAAATAATAATCTCGAGGTTTATATTCATCTTCCCTGTTTCTTATTAAAGCAAGATTTTAAAGGACAAAATTTTATTTTGGATATATTTTGAGAATAATATAAATAAATATATATAGTATATATATATATATAAATATAATATATATATATTATAATATATATATATATTATATATATAATATATATATATAATAATATTATAATAATATATAATTATAATTATATATATATAGTATAATATATAAATAATAATATATTATATATATATATATATATATATATATATTATATATATTATATATATATTATATATATTATAAAATATATAATATATATATATATATATATATATTACATAAATAAATAATATAATATTATATATATATAATTATATATATATATATATATATATAATATATATTTATATATATAATAATAATTTATATATATATTAGTATATATTATATATTATATATATATATTATATATACATATATATAATATATAATATATATATATATAGTATATTATATATATATTATATATATAGTAAGTATATATATATATATATAAATATATATATATATATATATAATATAATACTATATAATATAAATAATATTATATATATATATAGTTATGTATATATATTATATATATATATATATATATATATATATATATATACATGTTATATATACTATCATATCTATATAGCTATATATATAATATATATAATATATATATATATATATAGTATAATATATTTTTTATATACAACACCAGGACACACATATATATAATATATATAGAATATATATAATATTATACTATAGTACTGTATATATTATTTACTATCTATATATATATATATATATACTAGCTATCATATATATATATATATATATATATTACGTATATAATATATATATAATATATATATATATATATATATACTATATTAATCCACAAATATATTCTAGCAATATGCTATTTATTCTTCCAAATACACAACGACATATATACATATATATATATATATATATATATACAATATATATATAGTAAATATATATGTAGTATATAGTTATATATAGTCATAGTAATATATATATATATAATATATATAGTTATATATATTGTTTTTATAAAAGTCCCTTGAGGTAATATTTTTTCAAAAAAGGAAGTAAAAATTATTTTATTAATACATAACAACTTAATTAAAATCAATCAGAAACAGAATAAAAGAGGATGCCGAGCTTTCGTGATCCATACTCGATTCACATTTTCAAGGACTGAAGGACAAAGAATTGGTGTTGATCTGAAATTTAGCTACTCCATTCCATCTTCATTTCTGGCAACTTAGTAGTTTTTTTCCAAAAAAAATCTTTTCAACGATGAGTTTCTGTTTATTAAGTTTTATTCGGGGATCAAGTTGCACGAAGCGCTTTTGATTCCTTCAAATATTTGTTTGTAGTTAGTTTGTAACTACAAACAAATATTTGAAGGAATCAAAAGCGCTTGTGAACTTGATCGATAAAACTTAAAAACAGAACGTCTCGTTTGAAAGAATTTTTTTTGAAAAAACTACCCAAGTTGCCCAAGAATGAAAGATGGGAATGGAGTAGCTAAATTCAGATCAACACCATTTCTTTGTCCTTCAGTCCTTGAAAATGTGAATCGAGTATGGATCACGAAGCTCGGCATCCTCTTTTTATTCTGTTTCTGTGATTTTAATTGAGTTGTTATGTATTTTAATAAATATTTTTACTTCCATTTTTGAAAAATATTACCTCAAGTTACTTTATCATCAATAAATAACCAACTACGAGCATTTGTAGTATTACAAGATCATTATATACAGTGGCGTATCCGGAAATTGTCTTTTTCGGGGGGGGGCCAAACAAAAATCGTTCTTTATTAACTAAGGTACTAGTACGTATATATATATATATATTAGTATATATAATAATACTATATAATTTTAGTAATCAACTATATATATTATATTAGTATATAATATATATAGTATATATATAACTAGTATAGGCTGTGGGTGTGTTGTTGTGTGTGTAAAGTGGAAGGACAAATTACAAAATTCCTAAAGAAGAAATGGGGAGAGAATTGGGTATAGTGAACTACTAAAATATCCTTACCTAAATTGTAAAGTTTAATCCGCTGACATGAGCGTGGGACGAAGTTCCGACGATAACATCTTCAATTATTATTCAATGATTTCGCGGATGTAGTAAAGGAGGGCAAGTTGCCGATAAGTATTTAATTTCAATAGTAATTCGTTCTCCAAATAGGTGTTTCAGATAGTCTTAATGTTGAACAGCTTGCTTTCTACTGAAGGCCAGTGTGAAACACTAGGGTAAAAATTGCAGTATTGCAACAAGGATATAGAATATGTTGGGAAATTGTACCATGCGAACGAAGGAAACTAGTCCAGTCTTTGCGTTTTTTAGGGGCGAACGTTTGCTGTTGATCCCCAATTTCAACTTCATAATCCCGATTCTGGCTTTTAACTATCTTTCATTTGGGCTGTTCGGAGTCACTTCTCCTGTGTAAAATATTAGACAAGAATTTCTTAATCTTCTCATATGGCACATTACACCCGTCCGGTATATCCCTGAAATGGAAAAGAAAAATATTTAAAAACTTCGCTGCCTCCCTAATGCTGAATGATTAAAATCGTCACTGATATGCTATTGGCGAGGAACTTTTTTTTTTTCATCTCACTAAATTGAGCGATAATAGAAGCAGCTTTTACTCTACTTCCTAAATTTATGGAATGAGATCACGTGATTAATAAGTTCATGCTCCGTATGGTAAGTGAGCAGAACACGAAGGTTGTTTGGCTCGTCTCTCCTAGTTAAGTTTTCTAAGAGAAGTGATGTAGTTAGATTTTCCTATTCGGCAAATATGAAGTACGCGCGCGATATTTATTTCGGCCTCTACGGACAAAGTAGGTTTTGTTCTCTCTTCACATAATATGGCCGAAATGAAGTGTTTTTTCTCACGCCTATTCTATGATGCAGCAAAGCACAGCGTTGACATTTTTTTCTCTCTATCTTATTTCAGCTCAACAAGAAACGATATTCAGTTCTTGATTATATTATCTCTCTAATAGTAGCATTGGTTCTCTGATGGTTTCAAATGCAAACAGTTTAGTTTTTTAACTAAATTCGGCCTATATCGGCAAGATATATCTGTATTCTCCTGTACGATAGTCAGTTGAGAGCGAAAGTATAACTAAGGGTTTCAATATCTATCTATTGTAGGACCTTACACATGCCAGCTTTCTTTATACTCTTCACCCATTATAGCGGATATGAATACGAATCAGTTTTTAAAAATTCTCTTCTCTATAGTGGTTCACTAAAAAGAAACGAAGTTATCTCGGGGCGGGGTTTCTCTGCATGATCCGATGGAGCACACCCGCATGAATGTTCTCTCACGATCTAAAATAATTACGTTTCTCTCTAGAAAGCTCATATATATAGATTATATAATACTACGTGAACATTACCTTATGGCCTACTATGCTCAAAATTCTTAGCTTAACCCAGCATCAAATTTAACTTTCTTTCGTAATTAAGTTTAATATCATCATTCTTTATCTTATCCCATCAGATATCTGCCAAATGTGATATTTACTCCATTAAATTAGTTATGCAAAACGGGATACTTATTCCATCCAATTAGTTAGTTACCTTATCGGAGAAATGAGATATCTGATATCTGACCCATATTAGTATTATCGGAAAAATGTGATGACTTTTCTCATATACTCCAATTATGATTATTATCATAATGACTATTGTAAAAACCATATCACTCTCTCCCTCACTCTTAGATACTTTATTTTATTCTATACAATTAGTTATTACGGTCAATAAATATATGTGATTATATTAAATCTCATCCAGTCAATATGCTCTAGTTTTTAATTCCATATAATTATGAGTTTAGGGTATCTTTGAGGTTTAAAAATTTAATGTCATATAATATCTGTATATTTCATAGACTATGAACAATTAAAGTATATAATAATAATAATATAAGTATATATAATTAATAATATATAATAATATTAATAATAATAATATAATATATATTATATATTAATAATATATTAATAAATATATATATATAAATAATAATAATATAATATATAAAAGTAATAATCAGTTATAATAATAATTATATTAATAATAATTAATATATAATTATAATAATTATAATATATATTAATAATAATAATAAATATAAGATATATAATTAAAATATATATAAGTAATATAATATAATTAATAATTAAATAATAATAATATAAATATAAATTATAATGAATATAATATTAATAATATATGAATAAATAATAATAATAATATAATAATAAATAATATAATATATATAATAATTATTAATATATTAATAATAAAATAATAATTAATATATATTTAAATATAATAATAAATAATAATAATAATAAAAATAATTAATAATATATAATATAATATATAATAATATATATAATATTAAATATAAATTAATAAATATATAATAATAATATATATAATTATAATAATATAATATTAATATTAATATAATATTATATAAATATAAATATGATATTATATTATGTAATATTAAATAAATAATAATAAATAATTAAATAATAATAATAATATAATTATATTAATATTACTATTATATCTTATATACCTATATACTCAGTTAAATAACTATATAAAATATACTACGATATGTGCAAGCCCTATTATTATTATAATATAGATATATATATAATAATATTATTAATATATAGTATACTATATATATATTATATAATATATATATATATAAATAATATATAGTATAATATATAAACTATAATATATATATAATATATATATATATATATATAACACCAAAAGAACAAGGAAAGATAACCTTTACTTAACATATATATATAATATATATTAATATATATAATAATATTATATAATATAATATATATATATATAATATATATATATATATATATTAATATATATATTTATAATATATATATATATATATATAGTATATATATACTATATATATATATTATGAATACTTATATATATTAATATTATTAATATATGATATATTATATATTATACTATATTATATATAGATATACCTATATAAGTACATTATAATATATACTTATATAATATATATATATAATATTATATATATATATAATAGTATATATATATATATAATATATATCTATAGTATATAATATATATAAGTATATATATAAATATGATTAATATATAATATATATATTATTAATAGTAATATAATATATCATATATAATATACAATATATATAATATATGATATAATATATATATATTAATAATATTATATATATAATATATATATATATATAATAATATATATATAGTAATGTATATATATATATTAATATTATATATATATATAATATATATATATATATTAATATATTATATAATAATATATAATTATAATATATAAATAAATATATATATATATATAATATAATTATATAGTATATATATATTATAATATATTATATTTTATATATATATATATAATATATATATATATATATATATATATTATATATACTATATTATAATAATATAACCGTACATATTATATATATATTACTATATATATATATATGATATATTATATATATATATAGAAAAACCAGTTTATTAATATAAAAAATAAAACTAAAAACTATTAGTGATATTTTATATTAAAATAAAATATAAATAAAACCTAGATATCATTGGCCTTAATGTATGAGCTTTATGCCTTAACTATGTACCATTTTAATGTAGTTTTTTAAGGAAATATTGTATGACAATGATATTTAAAGAGCAAAATATACATAAGGCTGCAAACTTTACGTTGTCCGCTTTTTTCCCATAATATTTTAAAATTATAATTATAATAAAATTTCTTTAGATTATTTAATATTAAGATTTGTAGGTAATTCATTGTGGATATAAATTAATTAATTATTTTTTGAGTATTATATTAGCATATAAATACTCGGGATTGCTACTAGATGATAGTGATTTCATATGATAACTAAAAACTGTCCATTTAAGCTGTATAAGTGAAGAATTCTAAAAGTATTTTAACAATAATAAAAAAAATAATAATTAGAAAATAAATAAATAAAAAACTACTCACTAATAAGAGAATAAGTATTATCATCAAATTAACTATTAATAGATATATAACATAATATTATACTAATGTATACCTTTATATTTGAATACTAGGGAAAATATAAATATTAATACTATATTATTATATAATATATATTATATATAATAATATATATATATAAATATATAATATATATATATATATATATAATATATATGATATATATATTTATATAATACTAGTAATTATTATACTATATATATAATATATATATATATATAAATATATATAGTATATATATATAATATATATTATATATATATATATATATACTATTTTATATATTATATATTATATTATAATGAAGTAAGATGAATGAGTGTAAGTAGAGAGAGAGAGAGAGAGAGTAGTATTAAGAGAGTAAGAGAGAGTAGAGAGAGAAAGAGTGATAAGGAAGAGATAGAAGAAGAAAGAGAAATGAAGAATAGAGATAGGGAGGTAGAGATTCAACTCAATATAAAATAAGTCATGAGAAATACTAGAAATTATACATTAAATGATAATAATTTATTCATTAAGAAGGAATACCTAATTATCCCTGATCATTTTATAGCTTGGTTAAGCCAAACTATATCTATTTCTAATAGTTGCTGTGACCTATCTAAGTATTTAGAAAAGTATGACAAAATAACCTACTTTCCCTAACACTTAATAGACTATATGATGAGGTTGCGTGAATCAATATGCTTTTATACTTATTTTATATAATATAACCTTCTCCTTCAAATTTTTATACTATTAAGATAGATTTCTGTTACCTAAGAGATGATAGTTGAATGGATCCTACTGCTGACTAACAAGGGAACATTACAAAATAGGTAACTTTTATGGAAATATATATATAGGTAGAATTTAATTTACATCTTAAATTTATACAAATTAAGAGGTACAAATCAGCATTTACATGAGTAATACTCCATTTTCCATAAATTAGCCATGACTTTTTAGAAATATCATACTAACTCTGGAAGTAATACTGCGGTACTGATATCTTTGGTTAAAAATATTATAATACGTACACTCAATAATGATGAGATATATCACGTATCTGAGTTTCTGCCTGATATGATACCTACCTTTATTACTTTATGCATAAACCTTGTCATGATTGATGATGTGGATTAAGCTGTTCTAGCTCCAATGTCTATATATATTTTTTCAGAATATAAACCGCATCTAAACTTAGTTATTTTACAGGTACCTATATAGTCAACTTCATAGCTTAGTTAAAATGACTTGTGGATACCACATCACACTAATACCATCGAGCACGAGTTTTTATTATAAACTTATTGAAATTGAGTCATAGGATGTGGGATAGTAAATAGAATTCCCAAGTAGCTCAATAACAATGAAATTAGTTATTAACTTGTATTAAAATATTTATCAAATATATATATATATATATATATTATATATATAGTATATATATAATATTAATATTATATTAAATATATACATTATATATATATATTATACTATAAATATTAATAATATAATTATATAAATTGGAGGCGTACATCACCCTACACTATACTCGTGCTTAACTCGTTAACTATATATATAGCACTGAGGTATTTTATTATATATATAGATAAAGTATACGAAACGAGCTTACCTTCAGAGGAGATATATTGTTGAATAAATAACTCTCATATTGAGGAGTAGTTATCGCTCCCATGAGTTAATACTTAGAAAATAAATCCATATATACTACAAAAATAGTAGAGGTACAATTGGAGATATTAATAATACACTATAAAAAGTTTGATAGAAACAAATAACACGTGAATTAAGAATGCCTATTGAGCCATTTGAGAAATCGGCTATTAATTTAATTATACGTCAGTTTAATTTTAAAGTAATACGACTTCATTGAGTCCGGTCTCCGAAATATATGTCTGTGAGTGAGATATTAATTCAGAACCATAGGTCAGTTGTTATCATTATTACTGATGGTATTTTTAACGAAATCCAAGAATTGGTGATATAAATTCCCATTTTACCAAGTTCTTTTTTCTTTCCGCTACCTCAAGAAACTATCTATAATAATCATATACAAATATATATATCGATATTAGATATATATATAATATTAAAATTTAATATATAATCAATTATACTATGTTATCTTTAATAATAACTACATATAATTAGCCTACACTGTATGTTACTATTTTAGACGATACTACAAATAACATAGACGTCTATAATAAAATTTAAAAATAAATAGTACATATATTTATTAATTTATATTTCCGAGAGTATGTATGGTGTACTCCTATAATATGGAGTTATTATACTATCAAGTAGTATAGCTTCTTCGTGAATATAGGTTAAAGTGAACCTATGATTACATGTTTGTTTTATACTAGGTTATTATACTTATATATTAATATATATGATATATATTATATATATTATATACATATTTTTACTATAGATAGTAATATTTAATGATCAGTATATAATTTTTTGATGAAGGTTAGATAGTGAGCTGACAAGAGGATCAACTCTAAGTATATATTAATTTTGAGGAGTTGAATGTATAATAATATATATATATAGCTTTACTGTATATTATTATATATATCTTATATTTTATTTATATATGATTAGTGATGTTACTGTAGGTAGCATGAAATTGAGGGTAAGATAATAACTGAATATATATATATATATTAGTTGATAATATAATATTTATTATATAGGGTGCTAAAGTATTACCCTATATATATATAGTACGTTTAATCTATTATAGAGTATATAACAGTATGGTTAACTAATATATTTTCCTGTGCATGCTGAAATATTATATATTTTGTATTGTGACTTATAATATATCATCAGATAACTTTATATGATTATGCATTGACTATCACTATTGACTATTAGTAGGTGTAAATATATATATTATCCCTCCTAAAAATAGTTAATATTATAATTATATTACTATATATATTATATATCTTATTATTTATATATATATATATTATATATATATATATATATATTATATATTATATATATATAATATATTAATATTTATATATATTATATATATATATATATATATATAGGTATAATTATATAGTATATGATTATATATATATAATATATATATATATAATATATAATATATATATATAATTATATATTATATTATTCAGCACTAATAATGGCTACCCATCTATAAAACTAAGAATTAGTCATATCTATTTATATATATAGTACTGTAGATCTGAGAGGTGAATACTTATTAATATATATTTAAGACCACAATATTGATGAAGTAGATAGCCTAAAAATATGTTAGTTCTGAGAATTCGATGCCGGGCAGATGCTGTTGAAATTGTTCTCAATTCCACCTCAGGATTTTTTGAGGAACTTATGATAGATTGTGATTGACCTATAAAAGGTGATGCTGTAAGGAGAATATTAGCATATACACAATATAGTTAGATACACTTAATATAGTAACATTGAAACAATGAGAGTATTATATATCTATCTAAATCAGCATAGTACAGAGCTATAAGTTAAAGTATAAGTATATAAGACATATAAAAGAATAGGACTTTCGATAGATATTTACGAGTGAAGTGTATAATATAATCTAGGTAACGATACAACTATGACCTGTCATAATATAGAGTGCAGTACTGTCAGTAAAACTCAAGTAACAGGTAAAAAAATTAGTATTTCTGAGGAATATGGTCTAGCTAAAATAATACTTCAAATAAATCATCTAGCTATAAATTATATTAACTGCATTGTATAGGCAAAACCTAAGCCTGCAATTTCTTAGATAAGCAAAGAAATTACAAAATGGAAAACCAGTCAGCCTTCTCAAGATATGTTTAGTGAGGCAACTTAATGGTATCATAATATCAGAGATATCTGATAAATATAACTAGCTGTACTTAAAAATAGCCTTATACATATAATACATAACTATAACATACTTTCTGTCGATAGATATTGGTTACAGTTTATATTCAGTAATTACATATAAATATACTTCATTATGATGTATCTAGTAATTCTGGAATTTACTATATATACTATGTTACGATGAGTAGAACTAGACTATTACGTATATATACCATTAGTAGGTTTCATCATAATAAACTTAACAATAAGAAAGAGACATATCTATTTGAAATTAAAATTTAGTCTAAGCAAAACGTTAGAGAGACTGTATGGAGAGAAGGATATATACCAATAGCCAGTATATAGTATAATTACGCATTCAAAATACTACAAATATCTAGTAAAAAATACTGTATAAATATATATAATTAATTATAACATAATGTCAGAGGTAGTAAGTAAGATTATACTATATTCGATCCACAATATGTGCAGTACATAATATGTTATAGTTAATTAATTGCAAGAAAACAGGAGGCCATATCACCCATTTGTATTTGACTATGATATATTACTATTATTTA
>JABUQX010058412.1:15000-21604 GCA_015478945.1 Trachelipus rathkii | reverse complement strand
TATTTTATATAGATATATCATAAATATTATATATATATATCTACTATATTTAAAATAATATAATATATAATATTAATAATAAATATATATATAATATATATATTATATTATCTATTTTACTATAATATTATATAATTCTTTAGTAATAATCTAATATATTTATAATATTATAAATATATATATATAAAAATCATCTTAACAAAAAGACATGATACCAGTAGGTTTAATACCAGTGGCACGTGATGCGCGTGTGAAATTCGGTCTGGAGAAGGAAGGATTATGAATATTATATTATTATTATTATTATATTAATTTGATTATTATATTTATATAATTATATATATATTAATTTATATAAATATCATATAATTATCATTATTTATTATTTATTATTTTATTATTATTTTTCCTAGACATAGGTACGAAGGAGAGAGCTAGCTATCTTGCCCCTCCTAAATTCTCTTACTTTAATTGTTGTATATTATATTTCGTATCTTATATTTTATTTTTATTTTTCATTTCCTTTTCCAATTTGAAAATATATAAAAATATTTTTGTTTAGTTTTTTTTTTTTTAAAAAAAAAAAAATTTTTTAATGTCCGGAAAAAAAAATGTTTGCCTGTTATTTATTTATAATAATAAAAAATGTAATAATAATAAATAAAAATAATAATAATAAATGAATATTAAATAATATAAACAAGAATTAATAATAATAATAATTAATAATAACAAATAATAATAAGAAATAAAAATAATAAATAATAATAATATAAATACAATAATAAAAATAATTTAATAATAATAATAATAATAAATAAATCTTTTTCGATTGTGAATTATTTATATTATCTTTATTCTTTCTTACTGAGGAAATTAATTAATTTCTGTATAAAATAAAAAAAAAAAAAAAGAAAAAAACTGTATATATAAATATAACTATATAATATATATTATTATGTCTACTTTTCTCTTTCTTCTTTGTATGTTCTATATATATTTATACATATAATATATATATATATTCTATATATAATTATATATATAATATTATATATAATATATATATATATAATAATAATATTATATTATATTTATATAAATATACAACAGATTCAATATTTTTCTCCACTTTCCTTTGCTGTATTTTGTTCACACCTCTTTCTTTTTTTTGTTTCTTTATTCTTATTTGTTTCATTAATTCGTCACGCCCTCTTTTCTTTCCTTTCTGTTTTTCCTCTTTCTTTTTTTCTTATTTTTCTTCTCTTCCTTTTTACTTCATCCCTTGCCAACTGCAGAACATTTCACACACCTTTACATCCGATTCCGAACCTCAGCACATTGTTCGCCCCGACACAATCAATCCCCTTCTTATTTCTCCTTTTCCGCACTTTCATTCTCTTTCTCACAACTCTTCACTCTTAACTTTTACTTCCATAGCTCCTCCCTTGTTTAGTCTTTTTTTACTCTTTCTTCCGCCAGCCATCGTGCCATCCCATTGTGCCCTCTCCCCTCTCTCTCTCTCTCTTCTCCGTGCTCTCTCTCTCTCTCTCTCTCTCGTCTCTCTCTCTCTCTCTCTCTTGCGTGCCTCTTTCTCTCTCTCCCTCCTCTTCTCTCTCGCTCTCTCTCTCTCTTCTTTCTCCATTGAAACAAGTCCAATAATATATAATTTTAATCATCTACTATATTTGTTTTTATGGAAGTTTATTTTCATATCAAGACCTTAACATGCTGAATAATTATGTATGATTTCAAGAGAAATTAATTTTTTTTTTAGAAAATGCGATATAACCATCGACAACAACTATCTTAAGAAGAAAGGAAGACCCACTTCTCCTAAAAGCCGTTAAGAGGTACTAAACTATAGCTCAGAAATTCTTGTTGTCCAACGGAGTGCGCGTCTAGTTGCCAACGATGGAATAGCTGTTCTATAATACTGTCTATTAAAAGAAAGAAACATTCAAAGACGACCAGAAGCAGTCATGTTAGAGATAGAATATAGATTTCAAATCTGAAAACGATAAAACGCATTTGCAAATACAACCTTTCTGGGATCCTAGACGCAAAAAACAAAATTATTGAAACACGTGTTTCACAGAGGGTTAAAAATTATTTAGGAATGCCTATTGAATTGGTAATTGCTGCTAAGGCAGAATATTGCACGCAGCTCAATAAAACACGTGGAACGATTGCCGAAATTAAATATACATTTACTCATCTGTTAGCAAAACCATGCTGAATCCATGAAACGCTCTTTTGACTTCTTAGCAGGCATGAAGAGTCTTGTTCAGAGGCTGTCAAAAGACACACTGTCATTAATCGAAGATTTTATCAAAAGCGAGAACTCTTGGAATCGGATAAACGATCTTTGCTCTATGATGGCCAATGAAAATTGAGTAAAATGTTTTCCACATCTTCAGAACGTCGCGATTGGTAATACTAGCTGCCGTCAACAAGTGTTAGCTAGTGAGCGTCTTTTCAGAGGAGCAGATCTTCACGAAGAAAAGACGAAGCAAACTCTCGTCTTGAAAGCTCAGAATCGCTTTTAGGTTTTTGAAGTGTTTAATTTATGACTTTTAATTATTTCCAAAGAGTATTTTGGCAAATATATAATCCTTTTCGCAACGTGGTGGAGTGGGTATAGCATGGGAACAAAAAAATCACCGGCAATTCTGGGTATATCTACAGGTATATAAACAGCCATCCTGCCTAAGTCCGCGGATGGTAATTTTTCCTATATCCGCATCCCGCATCCGAATCGCGCGTCGCTTAAAAGAAGGTGAAAAATCATGCATCCCGCGTGTGACAGCGCTCCGTAATTATTGATGACTATCTAATATATACTTATATATAGCAATATAAATAACTACATATACCCTATATACTAATTTATATAATATATATACTATATATATATATATCATACTATATTATATATATACTCTATTAAATAGTTAGTATAATAAGTATTTAATATAGTAATATTATATAACAAAATCATACTAATACATTGTGTGTGTTTCCTACACTATCCCAAATCATAAACATATATTGTGTAATATAGGTGTGCTGTGTTAGTATGTAGTGTTGTGTAGTGTGTGTGTGTGTGCTGTGTGTGTAAATGTGTGTAAGTATTCACCGCCGCTTATTATTGTTATTGGTTATTATTATTCTCATATAATATTTCCATTATTATTGTTATGCCAAATAATAAATTTAATAAATAAAAGGCCTTTATATTTTAGACCAATTGTGAATAGTCTAAGTATTTTTGCCGATAATCGTTTTTTTAAATATTTTTCCTACCCATGTCTGATGACGTAAACATCAGTGCTATATATAATGCTTTTGGTTTTAGGACCGAAAACTAGTTAAGGTTATGATAAGATTTGCTAAGTAAACACCATTTATCCTAGTCCTTAGCATAAAATTGAAATAACCAAAAATTTAATTGGTTCTAAGCTTAACAAAAACTTATAGTTAAAATATCAAAACTTTATGGGTAATATACCGAATTTAAGCTATATAAAAAAAATGATAAATTTCGGGGGGGGGTTCATTGGCACCGTTGTCATTGAGCAATAAGTAATCGAAAAATCGATTATCGTTCAAAAATAATCGATGTTTTTACATTAAGCTACTCTCAACAATTACCAAATCAAACTTTAGATAATAAATATTAAAGTTATCCTTAAAATGCATTTTTCACGGCGAATTTTTTTAGAGAAAACATATATTAATAATGTTTTTTTTTTTTATATATTACTTTCAATGATTTCCCAGCTCTTGGTTTAGGGGATGCAAAGCTTGAGGGATATATATCCCTCAAGCTTTGCATCCCCTAAATGAAATCCTGCCTACCCCATGGAGTTATAGTAAAATAAAAAAAATTTAATTAATATATGTTTTCTCAAAAAATTCGCCGTGGAAAAATGCCATTTTAAGGATATACTTTAATATTGTTAATTTATCTAAAGTTGAGTCTTGAGTGGTAACTAATATTAAAGTTAAATCTGAACTACCATTAAATGCCTTGGATTTTCAGCAAATTTCGCAATTACATTTTTTTCCAATTTGTTCATTTTTTCATTTACTAATATTCTATGAATATTCATCCTACATAGTCCATTTAAAGCCTGTCTTTTTGTCATAGTGTTTCTTAGCCATAGTCTTTACTCTAGAGAATGCTGAGAAAGACCCTTTCAATGGTACCTGTTGAACACGGTAGCACCATTACAATTAATTGACGGTTTTATTGATTTGAGTAGAAAAAAAGGGTCGGGTTCTTTAATGACTTCAGTAAGTTCCAAGTCTTTCAACTTTTGTTTTTCCATTTTTTTATCCAACCACAAGGTATATTATACCATGTCAGTTTCGGTATGAATTTTGCTGATATCAAGAATTATAAAAACTCTTAGAAAAGCATTTTGCTTTTATCCTCACGCTTATAGTCAAAAAATACGGATTACAAATGGAAAAACGATGAATGTGGCACGTTAAAGTTTGTCTGAAAAATCTATCTCTAAAGAGGATAGTGAGTGTAAAATAAGGCACAGTACAGAACTAGCTTCATATATTTTTCAGCAGAAGTTTCTAGCAGGAAAATTTGCTTTATGTTGTTGGGATTGTACTTTTCTAGGTGGTGGAAGTTCTACTAATAGCTCAGCAGTAATAACATTGGCGGATAAGAGCAGATCAGCAATTATTTGATCAGCAGTTTTGTAGTGGTCTTTGACAACTTTCAAAATTCTTTGGACATTATCAGAGAACTGCACAAGGTCAATATTTTTTGTTTGAATAATGTTAGCCGCTGGTTCAATTAAAGCAAAATATTTGGCTATTACGGAAGATGTAATAATGAAATTGGGTCTTGTTGCCGAACATTATAATAGGAAAGCTGTTTTTCTTGTTTGATTGTTGCCTTCCTTTTACAATTTTTCTATAAAACCCTTCAACAAATTATTTATCAATATTGTAGGTGAAAATAGCAATACTATGATATTTTTGAGTCCAACGGGTTTCACAAAGTTTAGGCAAGTTGGGAATGCATTTTCTTCTTAGGGTGGAATCTCTGAAAAAGTTTGTCTTTTATTCTGGCAATAGTATTTCGAATTTATAGAATAATGTTTAGGTCATTAATGACCAAATTAGACCGATGGCTTGCACAGTGAAAATATAATTCCTTTTTATATTTTCCCTCGGTTTCTTTTGAACTCCATGTTCTTTCCCTGCCATTGTTGCGCAGTCGTTGTATCCCTGTCCAACACATATACTCGGATCCAAACCTTCTTTTTCTAAAAACGAATCAATCGTTTTGGCAATTTTTTTTACCATCCATCCCTTCAAGAACTTCAAACCCCAGAAATTCTTCTCGAACAGTCATTTTTTCAAGGTCGAAAACTTTAATCCTATAGATAATTGTCCATTGCCTGACAAATACACAGTTTCATCGGCCAATATGGAGTAGACACCAAATTTTTTTTGCATCAGCGATAATCATGTTTTTTTTTTTTTACGATAATTCCACACAAATTGATAAATTCATTTTGAATCATTGGATACGTCCAGACGGCATTCTTCTGTCCTTGAATATGTTCTTTCAATTCCACATCACCACAATCTCTATATACGCGTTTATCAGGTCTTCTCAAAATTCCCTCCATTACAGGATTCAACAATTTATTGTATATTGCTAAATAAGACCCGGGTTAGTACATCCTCTCACCATGGCGCGGTACTCTGTTTGACCCTACGCCGAGGTGTCGAGCGGGAGGAATTACAACATATTCTTGACGATACTGATGAATTCTTATTCATTCACTCACGATAAGTATGACCGAAGTTCGTCTTTTACTCACTCTGGCGCAGCGGTCAAAACGACAATGCACGCTCATCTGACAAGGTCCAGGGATACGAACCTACCCATGCGTCAAAATCGATTTGGACGGTTTTTTAACTTACTAAACTGCATTGACAGGTGCACAAGGATAATATACATAATACTATATAACTATAATTATAATGACATTATAATATACTATAAATATATATATATATATTAATGATTATATTGAAATATAAATATATATATAATATTTATATCCTATATATTATATATAATATATATACACTACTATAAATACATCTTTACACCTTCAGAAAGCTACATGCTTGTAACTAAAAAAACTATAACAGGTGACACAAAATAAATATCATTTTATTAATCAGGAGACATTTATACCAATTACAATCCAAAAAAAAAATAAAAAATAACGCTTTTTATAAAATTTTAAAATTGTTAAAAATTTGAGAAAAATTAAAGTTTTTGAGAATACGAAGCAGCTGGAGTACTCCGAGGGAGGAGCGCGCAAAGGTTCCAAATGTTGATTTTTTTCTATTTATAAACTAAAGGATACCACGGTAATATCAAAACAAAGTAATGGATCAGACGTCGGGTCTCGTACACTACCGTGGGACGTACAGGGGTGAACTTTCGTCCCACCACATCTTCCCTCCGTCGGCTTCAAACCCTCTAAAAAGCAAATAAAAAGAAAAAAGTAACATTTTCTCCAAAACAAAATAAAAACAAAACACTATTTGGTAA
>JABUQX010058412.1:0-7500 GCA_015478945.1 Trachelipus rathkii | reverse complement strand
AAATAAATTGGCAACTATGGCTCTGAAGATTTTCAACTTCTGCGTTCTGCAGCGCTCGAGCTGAACCTCCTGGGGGAAAACATGGATCACAAGGACATGGAGGAGGAAAAGGACGTGTAGATATTAGTTTACGGTGTTTTAATTACAAAAATTAATAAGTGTGTTTTTCTTCCTTATAAAAGCATGCTTTTATTATCGCACTAAAGTTTACTTTGCAAATAAATTTAGCGAACATCCACCAGCCGGCGAAAAGTCGTAGGCGCAAAGGCGCATAGGCCTAGGCGCTAGGCGCATTGATGTGACCAAATAATGCGCATTAGGCGCCAAGCGCACTAGGTCCGGCGGCATAGGCGCATAGGCGCAGGCGCACTCAAAAAAATTATAGGCGCGCCCAGCTCTGGACTAACTAGCTACCCACTCGTATATGTCACGGAGGAGCTACATTACTCAGTCGTTCATGGGATATTCAGTAAACTTACTTTTGGGACAGAGGAGTATATCTCATCCCATCATTGTCCCTTCCCTCCTGCCACTCTCGTTCCCTAATCTGCTTTTGGTAGCCGTTTTATTTTCAAACTTACGTCAATCCTCATTATTGGGAATACATCTCTCTTGATATGAAGATATTTAAGAGCAGATGATAATAATATATGTAACTAATATATACAAAATTAGTCCCATGAACCTCTTTCAAAGATGGAATCCACAAATCCTAAAGTAATCTAGGACTTCCTATGGAATATGTTTTAATTATTTCTTTTAATGCGAAATTTCCCATTCTAATAGAGAAATATTTTAAAAAAAAGAAAAGATTTTTTTATATGTAAAATTTTTTTTTTAATTTTATTATAGTAATTATGCACGTCTATCAGAAGAATTAGGAACACGTGTCTAAAGATATAAATATATGAATTTTCTCTTACATTTGAATAAATAACAAATTATGGATTATTTTGGATTATTTATTCTAGATTTGTAATTGAACTATGTAATAGATGAGGTTTATAACCACCACACCGAAAATACACAAAAATATGCTTTATATATGGCTTGCATAGAGCACAATTTTGGGATAGTAAACTGTTTAATTATAAGATGTGGAAAACATTGGCAACTTTTCTTGTATGAAACTAGATGGCAAATGAATGGATTTTATAAGTATTTTTTATTTTTTAAAGTAAAATAAATGGAAATTAAAGTAAATAAAAAAACTATAAAAAAAGTTCCGTTGTTCCTCAAATTAAAAAACAAAAAACTACAAAAAATTTCGTTGTTCCTCAAATTTAAAAACAAATTCCATTTCGCAATTTCTCATAATCCGAACAAAAAGGGGCGGAGACATACAAGAGGGTTGCTAATATACTACGGGTTTCAAACCTTCTTTTTATTTTAACTTTTTTTTAAATCCACTTTTGTTTTAATTTTTGTTATCATCAACTTTGTCAGAACAGTAGTATTACTAGTCGGTGTTCTTAGGAGGGGGAAGTGGCTATGCCTTTCTTTCTTTCTAAAAGTAATTAATAGGAGACATCCAAGAGAGTAGATAATTAATATAAGACGGGTTTCAAGCCTTCTTTTTTTTAACTTCTTTTAACTCACCTTTATTTTAATTCTTATTATTATCACCTTTATTAAGGCAGTAGTCATAGTAGTCGGTGTTCTTAAGAGGGGTAAGTGGCTATGCCTTTCTGTGTTTCTAAAAGTAGTTAATGTAAATAAAAACATATTATATAGTTTCTCCACTTCAATATATTTGTCAATTTTGTTACAGTTAGTTTTAAACCAAAGTTTAGGCCTTTGTTGAGCAAGTTATTTTCATTAAGATTGAGTTCGTAATCTGATGTTATAAATGAAAGATTATCTTCTTTGAGTATGAATTCAATATTGTATATAAGCGCTGTAATTTGGAGATGTGTCTAAATTTGATATCATTATTTAATTCGTGAAGTTCACGGTAAAAAAGATGATTGAAGAATAAAAGTAAAAAATTATTCAATGATCTCCAAAAAATTAATAGGGTTTTCCTGTTTCTTTTTGAAGCTTACTACTTTTTAACTTTTGCTTCATATATTATCAAAGGAGTTTTAGTTAAATACGTTTTTTTGTCACATTTGATTATTTGTATTCTACTTGTGCAGACAGTAGTTTGGAAGAAGCTGGTTATCTTTACAATAATTTAGAAATTCTGCATCAGCTTTTGTTTTAATATAAGTTTTAGTTTTTACTTCCAATTCCCTAAATATTTTCTTCTGAGTATTCATTTATAGTTTCTTAATATTAATCTAGAGAATAATTTACAAAGAAAGTAGGAGGGCATATTTATATTTATTAGATCCTGACCGGTTTCGTCCGTAAACCTCGGAAATCTTCAGAGTTTCGATTCTAACAATTGAATAAATTATTTTAACACTAGATTTAAAAAATTAAAATTACAAATTACAAATTTTAATTACAACTCCTACTCCCCAGAAGTATATAAGAATTCAATTGTTAAAACCTGCATATATAGGGCTTTAAATTAAATGCTCGGATTGGGAGTCATTTGATGCTGAAGATAAAAGAATTAAACAGAACCTGATTACCTGTAACCACACTTTAAATTTAACGGAAAAATAATTAACAAAACCATCAACAAACTCTATAAAAACAGGACAATACGGACAGTTATCTCTGAAAGCATTAAATTTTTTTTTAAATTTCAAAATTCAAGGACCAATCATATTTAAAGTGCAAAATGGAGCACGTGATCTTGCTTTCTTTCTTTTTTAATATCATCATTTTGGATGATTTTAAAGTTCACCGCCGACAAAAACTTTCTTCTAGTTCTCAGAGTTTTGTTGGTGAACTCACTTACCATTTCCCTATTCACAACAACTACCTTGAGCATACTGGTAGCAATCGACTCTATTGGTTAAAACGATAATAGATAACAGTAGGGCATATGGCAGCACCGGCTTTAAACCCAGTAAAAATATATGACATTTTTTCACTGAACATAACAAGACAACTGTACCTGATATTTCAAATCATTTAAATTTTAACACCTAGCTAATCCAAAAACTGAAATAGCTGAGGCTTATTACATAAAACATCTAAAATCAGACATTAACTAAAGTCAAAGCGTATTGGTCCCTTAGGCTTTAAATATAATATGAAATACTAAAATCTAAAATCTAAATCTAATTTATAATTTTAATTTTTTGAAGTAATCGTGTTTTAAAAGAATTTCAAATTCAATTGTTAGAATCGAACTTGGTAAGATGTCCGAGGTTACGACGAAACCGTCAGGATCCTAATAAATAATAGTGCTTACTTTCCTTTGTAAATTATTCTCTAGATTAATATTAAGGAAATTAAATGAATATCAGAAGAAAATATTTAGGGAATTGGAAGTAAAAACTAAAACTTATATTATTATTATTATTATTATTATTATTATTATTATTATTATTATTATTATTATTATTATTATTATTATTATTATTTATTATTATTTATTATTATTATTATTATTATTATTATTATTATTATTATTATTATTATTATTATTATTATTATTATTATTATTATTATTATTATTATTATTATTATTATTATTATTATTATTATTATTATTATTATTATTAATACAAAGGCCTGTTTAAAAGAACTTTTTGTGGACACACATAAATGTTTATAATCCAAACGTCACAGAGTATGAGGACTAGAAGTACTAAATCATTTTGATCGAATTTACAAGCAAGGGTCCTTAGTTTTGTAATATAATAATTTTATCCAAAAGTGCTCTCTTTCAAAATTTTTGGGCTTCACATTTAAGCTTGAATATAATAATGTATTTTAATTTCATATTTTAATTCCGATAAACTAATTTTAAGTTTGAAAATATTTAAATATTAATTTTTGCATAATATTTTTCCTACTTGAATATCAATTAGTGACAATCAGCCTGATCATAAGAATACTTCTGATAGAACTTGTTCATCAGATTTGCGGGACTCTCTCATTAGTCTTCTCTATGCTTCCCGATCCTTTCCATTTCAACTCTCGATGTCTCCTCTTTAAAACCTCTCTGGTCTTTCCTCTGGTGCTTCTCATCTTGGTTCCCAGCTGCTCCCATGACATCCACGCTCAACGACATTAACATAATATTACTATTATTATTATATTATTATTACTATTATTATTATTATTATTATTATTATTATATATTATATATATATATATATATTATATATTATATATATATACTATATATATATATATATATATATATATATATATATAAATTTATAATATATATATATATATATTACGCTAACTGGAGGGATATATATCATATATATATATATATATAATATTATATAATATTATTATATTATATTATAATATATATAATATATATATATATATATAATGGCTTGGGAATTCACTCTTACCATTTGAAATATGAAGAATTGTCTATTTGAAATGTATTACATGGTAACAGCGCAAGTTCGTAAATAACATAGTTAAGAAAAGCGAAGATTAATTATTTCGGAAAAATGAGCTTCACTGATTTATATATATATATAATATATATTATATTATATCATATATAGATATATAATATATATATATATATATATATATATATATATATATATATATATTATATATATATACTATAGTATATATATATTATTTATAATATATATATATATATATATATATATATTATATTATATATATATATATGGTGATATTGGATTTTAAAACCAACAACTTCATCGATCCATTATCTCAGAACTACAATAGCCTTACAGGGAAAAGGAATACTATTGCTTGTGACATCCTGGCAAAAAATTTTATTGCGGAAAACTGTAAAAAAAAAATCATATCTCAAAAACTACAATAGCTACGGCGAAAAGGAATACATTATGGAATCCTTGTAAAATTGTAGTTAGGAAAATGTAAAAAAAATAATAATAATAATAAAATAAATATTGGCTATTTTTTTAGGAGCAGGGGACAATATATATATTAAATTATATATATACTATATAATATTATATATAATATATATATTATATATATATATATATATATATATATATTTATATATATATATAATATATATATATATTATTTGTAAAGGTATTACACGCCAATGTAGGGGGCTCGAGCCGACGGGCATAGGGGACGTTTTTCATACACCCGTAGGGGAGGGGCGGAGGAACCCGCGCGACACCCAAATACCAGAGGGGTTCCGGAGACCCTCCCCTGAGGGGGGAATTAGTCCTACCCCGTGGTTCCCCGGAAGGCCGAAGACCCCGACTCCTGCGATCGGTGCGGTATACCCTTGGGGTATTTCTTAGTAAAAAAAATACTAAAATTCTAGGAAAGTCTATTTAATATTTTAACGAGTACCCAATAAAAGGTCTCTAAATTACGACTCTCTAATCATATTACTATAATTATTAACACATAATATTTTTTATTTTTTTATCTTACATTTTCCTACTCTAAATTTTACCAGGATTTCCAAAAAGTAATTCATTTTTCGCCTGTCAGCTATTTGTAGTTTTTTGAAGAGTAAGCATATGATTTTTAAAATAATTTATTTATTGATTTATTTTCATTTTCAATTAAAATTGGACAGCATTTCCAGCAATGTATTCTTTTCCGCTGTAGCTATTTGTTTTTTGAATATGAGGTTGTGGCTTTTAAATATTTGATTACCATAGATATTTGAAGCATTATATTTTCCAATAAAGAAAAGTAACTATTTAGGAACTTTTTGTGCTAAAAACCCATGCTAGGACCAAATCTGATACAACATCAATGACACAGCATTTGGCGATAATTATTGCAGGTAAATTTAAATCAAAGTTGCTTGAAACCAGCGAAACCGCTCAAAAAGAACATACTTGCTACGAAAGATAATAAATATCTTAAACGGAAAATGGAAACAATTGGAATGAATAAAAAACTTGTCTTACATACAAAGTAAGTGATAATTTGTTAAGGACATTTAAAACAAAGTGAAATAGAAAAGTCTAAGTAGCATCGAGACAAATTTAAAGTCTTGTTCCAAACTCATAATTTATCATTATGGTGAACAAAAGTTTTATTCATAAATCAAATTTAATTAAAAGGAAATGAACAGACTAGCCTAATATTTTTGTACGCTTAGTGTGAAGTGAAAAAAAATATATATATCATTCTTTTTTATTTTTTTTCCTTTTATATTTAAATTTTTTTTCCCAAAATGATTCGTATATTTTCAAAAATGATATTATCGTTTTCGTAGTGCGACACACTTTTAGACATTACACTTATATTATTATATATAGTATAATAATATATATATGATATTATATATTATATAATTATATATATATATATATATATGATAGATATTAATTATATATATGTATATATATATTATATATATTATATATATATATATTATTATAATATATATATATATATATATATATAATATATTATATATAATATATAATATATATATATATATAGATATAATAAATATATAATATTATATATATATATTATATATATTTTATATATATATATATATATTATAAAATATATATATACATATATATATATATAAATATATATATATATATTATATATTAATATAATAATTATTATATATTATTATATATATATATATATATATATAGTATTATATATATCTATATATATATAAATATATATATATATATATATATATATATATACTATTATATATATATATATATATATATATATTATATATCTATATATTTATATATTTATAATAATATATATATATATATATATATATAATAATATATTATATATTATATATATATATATAATATATATATTTATAATTTTATATTATATATATATTATATATATTATATATATATTATTAATATATTATATATATATATATTATATATATTATATATATAATTATAATATATATATATATATATTTATTATATTTTATATATATATTATATATTTAATATATATATATATATTTATATATATAGTATATATATATATATATATATATATATTATATATATTTTATATTATATAATATATTTTATATATATTATATATAATATATATAATATATATATATATATATATATATATATATATAGTATATATATATATATATTATATATATATTATATATATATATTCTTAATATATATTATATATATATATATATATATATATAATTATATTATATATATTATATATTAATATATATTATTATATAATTTTTATTATAATTAATTTTTATAATATATATATAACAGTATATATATATATATATATATTTTATATATATATATATTATATATATATATATATATATTTATTATTATATATATATATATATATATATATATTAGTATATATATATATATATTAATTATTATATATATATATATATATATATATAATTTATATATATAATATATACTATAT
>JABUQX010058411.1:17500-19604 GCA_015478945.1 Trachelipus rathkii | reverse complement strand
CTCCTATTCCGAATGGAGTTATTTCGTTTCTAAAATTACTTTTAACGTCCGCCATTTTTTAAATTTAGAGTTTGTACTTACTTGGTTTCTTAGATACAAGATATTTAGTAAAAAACACATAGACAGCCACAAGGAAAACTAAGCACATTACGTCATACCAATTTAGGAACTTTTACCTTAAATTTTTGGATTTCTTATCAGTTACCAAATATTTTTTACCATAATTTTGAATCACCCTGTATATTATAAAAGGATTTTTAGCTTGATCGGGAAGGTCAATTGGCTATCAGCATTCAAAGAAAGTCGAACAAAATGTAACGGACTAAAAAGTAACGCGAAGAAAAAAATAACGGAACTTATTCGGAGCGTTACATGAAAGAAAAAGTAACGAGTCCGTTACTCCGTTACTGAAAAAACTAGTTCCGTTAGTAACGGAGTAACGAATCGTGCCCACCTCTGGTAGAGATGGTATCGAAGTGAAAAGTATGATTGATTTTGTGTTGGTGAAGAAGGAGATGTTGAATATGTGTTGGATGTTAAATAGTGAGGGGTTTAGGAATAGGATTATCGGATCATTATGGTTTTCTATGTAAATTAAGTTGGTGGAGGGCTTGGATGGAGAGGGAAGGTGATACGGAAGGAAGTGGGTTAAAATTAAGAGTGAGAAGTTAAGGGAACAAGGTAATATAAGGATAAGTATGTAAGAACGCTCGCAAGTAAATCAGTTGAATGTGAACAAGCTGAAACTGAACAAACCTGGGAGCAAATGAAGGAAGCAATTGCTAGCAGTGGAAAAGAAGTATATATGTGGATGCTGCTTAAGGTAGGAAGGTAAGAATGTTAACAAGTAGTGGTTGGAATGAAAGAGGCTGAAGCAAGCCGGTTAAAAGTATAACAAAGCGTGGTTGAATTGTACTAAAAGCAAATGATTTTTAAAAGCTTCAAAAGAATTATATATATTATATTAAGGAGGAAAAAAGAAATACTAAAAGGTGCATACGAAGGAGAAAACAAGAGGTAAATGAACAGTTTGGAAGCAGGATGAATGGGGACTTACAAGGAATAGGAAGCTCTTTCTTGAAGGAAGAGCGAAAGGTTAGAATGAGAATAAGGGTAGATGCCTTAGAATAATGAATAGGATGGTGCTTTGTAACTGATGAAATTGGATGTGAGGGGAGTGTTGGAAAGAACACTTCGAAAATCTGCACATAATATTGCAGTAATGAAGAGGTGATATGAATGATTGAGTGGGTTTTGGATTGGGCAAGAAGGAATAGCGTATTTTGTGGGATGAGGTTATTACAAAGTGAGGAGGTAAGGGATAGAGTGAGAAAGTTGAAAAGATGGTAAACTGCAGGTATAGATGAAATTACTGTTGAAATGATCAAGAACGGTGGCGAGATGCTGATTGGATTGGATTTGGAGGTTGTGGAATAAAGGCTTTTAAGGAGGGTATAGTTCCAAGGGGATTGAGGAGAGCTGTAATAGTACCCTTATATAAAGGGTAAAGGGGATATATAAGGGAACTGTAGAAATTATTAGGGGAATAAGTTTATTGATATAATTAATGGTACTGAAGGATATATGCTTGGTATTTTGTCGAAAGAGTGCGGCGAGTGGTTTGGGGAAACTGAAGGACTGATTGGGTGAAGAACAAGGTGCGTTTTAGGAGTGGTGTTAGAGGGTGTGTGGATCAAATCTTTTACATTGCAAACAAATGATTGAGAAAATGATGGGAGAAGAATAAATTGTAATTAGGTTTTATGGATTTGCAACAGGCGTATGATAGGGTTAATAGGGAAGCTTTATGGCAGGTGTTAGTGATATATGGTGTGTGTGGGTTACTGAATGGAATCAAAAGTATGTATGACGATAGTGAAGCCTGTGTTTAAGAATAATTGGTGTCAATGGTGATTGTTTAGGATTAAAATAGCGGAATGAGACAGGGTTGTGTTATGTCCCTTGTGTTATTCAATTTGTATATGGATGCGGGTTATGAAAGAATTCGAGTGGTGTGGCAGGAAATGGTGTTGGAATGATGGGAGAATGGAGATGAGTTGAGGGTGCCCTACCTATTATATGCGATTGATTGGTTCTGTGTGGC
>JABUQX010058411.1:0-10000 GCA_015478945.1 Trachelipus rathkii | reverse complement strand
GTTTTGTATTATATTTAAGGAACTGGTCAGAGAAGCAATTAGCATCAAAGAAAAATAAACCTTATAACTAGGTCTCAATTATAATCTATACTAGCCTGAAGCATTCCCAAACACAACACAAAAGGGGTTTGGTAGCTGACAAAATATGGCTCTTCCTATCAAGGTAGGATCATTAAAGAAGTAAGGTTAGCTTAAGGCTTCCCAAAGATTATTCTAATCCACATTAGTATAGTGTAAAACTCACTACCTTCTCCTAGAGAGGAAGGTTGTAAAAACAAAGTTATTCTTTGTAAATGACGATACATGTTAAAGACTTAAATTAGACATGATAGTATATATATAGTTTTATGTACTATTTTTCGAGTCATTACCCATTGATTGTTTGGACTAACTATTAAATATATGTATACCAATATATAATATAGTAACATATCATGTAAATATAGAATTAATTACTGCTATTGAAAGGTATATCTTATTGATTTCTGTTTCATTGATTTGGTCACTCAGTTTAGTATTTAAAAATAAAAAATAAAAATAGACCAAATATATTTCTTAATTTATTGGTAATAGTAGTGCAGAGGGGTATCACCCCCGATTTTTATAAAAATCACAGGATATACTCTAAAAAAATAATAATGAAGAATAGTGAAACTGAAAATGGGTGCTCTCTTTACAAAAAAAAAGTTACAGTCTCAGTTATTAAAAATTCTATAAGATTTTTCTTATAAAAACCAAAAAAAAAAAAATTTTTAAATCATAGGACATATATATATACTCTAAAAAAATAATGATGAAGCTTAAAAAAAATGAAAATGATTTAAGTCTTTAGGAAAAAAAGTTACAGCCTCTCAAAGTTTAAAATTTTCCTATAGGCTTTCTTATAAAAAAAAAATTAGTGGGCCTCATGCTCGTTTTAGGGCCATCCTAGACCCTAGTTCAGATTATGATAAGATTTGTTAAGTATATATATATAGATTTTCTCTGTGTATAGCTACCTAACATAACTTATCATAATCTGAACTAGAGATCCTGAAATGAGACCTAACCTGGATGAGTCAAAAATGAAAAATCTTTGAGATTTTTAACAACTTTGAGAGGCCGTAACTTTTTTTCATAAAGAGAGCACCCATTTTCGTTTTCACTATTTTTTATAAGTATTTTTTTAGAGTATATATATCCTGTGATTTTTATAAAAATTGTGGGTGACACCCCTCTGCAACTTATTTATTTTCAAGTCATCTCACATACTTCCTTATAACCTTGTTATATATATATATATATATATATATATATATATATATATATATATATATATATATATATATATATATATATATATATATATATATATATATATATATATATATATATATATATATATATATATATTAACTTTCTCAAATATATGTTTAAGATAAGTTTCTCCAACTAATTATATATCCCATATTGAAGTGATTATTAGATTGTTTAATTTGAGAGTTTAGAGAAATCTGGTTTTCTAGGCATTGGTGAGTTACATTGTTTAATTTTGGGTTTGCAGTTTCAAATAGTCTCTTTGTCATTTGTTTAAGTCTCATTTCTGACCCCATTTCTGTATTTTTTGTGCTCAGCTGCAGAGTTAATAATCCTAGTTGTGAGATAAATAAAACTATAATTGTTAAAGGCTCAAATAAAGATATTAATAAAAGTAACAGCATTTCAAATATCCAATTTACTGAATTTGCTTTCCTCTACTATATTTTGTTTTCAATAACATAAATCCATTTCAGGTTTATAATGTGAATAACAATTGAAGGCCAGGTTACAGACCTAAACTACATAATTATCAAACGACTTTTTGCACATATACACAAATATACACAATTAAATGATAAAATTTATACATGAATATAAATAAAGGTTTTGTATTTTTTTTCCTTAGTTTATCCTTATCCATCAATTCAATGGGTTTGTAAAATGTGTTAAATGTAGAGTTCTGTGTACTCTGAAGAGCGAATTTCGTGCAAAAACGACCACGATTTCTTAGGTTACTTTTGTTTACAAACAATTGGAATCGGCTGCTGTGATAGAACCCGTCGATTTGAAATAAAAAGAAATAAAAAAAAATAACAAATGGTTTATATTACAAATAATTGATCAAATATTGTGAAGGAGTTCATCGATTTGGAAGAAATTAGATTTAAAGCCGATTTTTTTTTAATAAAATATTCATCAATTCAAGCGGGCCTACCACACTGCCATTTTTTTTGGTTTACATTTTTTCGTAAGAACATGCTAAATTTAGCAAGCACGGGAAAAGAAAAGAAACCAGATTGTGAAGAAACCTCACAGAGACAGAATTAAGGAAATTCCTTAAAATTGGCAAGCACAAAGTTTACCCGCATTTCTATAAAGACTTTGCTCTAAATTTGACAAAAACGAACGCAAGCTCGAGCATTTGTTACGTTCAAAAACGAAAACGTCTTAAGCCATTTTCGTTTTTATTTTAGATTTGTGCTTATTAAAACGAAACATAAGAAATGCTCGAGTTAGCGTTCGTTTTTGTCAAATTTAGCGCAAAATCATAAGAAATGCTCATAAATCGCAAGGAATTTCTTTAATTCTGTAATTTCCAGTGCTTTCCCGTGTTTAGCAAAAATGTAAACATTCAAAATGGCGGCGTGGTAGGCCCGTTTGAATTGATTTATTTTTCATTCAATAAAATCAGCTTTAAAATCTAATTTCTTCTAAATTGATAAACTCTATCACAATAGTTGATCAATTGTTTGTAATATAAACAATTTGTTATTTTTGTATTTGTTTATTCCAAATCCACATGCTCCATCACAACAGCTGATTCAAATTGCAAACAAAAGTAAACCTAGTACGAATTTGCTGTGGATTATGCACAAAATTCGAGCTAAACCTGGGGAGCATTTCTTATTGAGCGTAAGCACAAATGACAAAGACGAAAGCTGCTTAGATACTGTATTAAAAGTTAAAACTATAAACATTTAATTTATAAAAATGATATTAAAAAATTAAGGCGTTTTCGTTTTTACATTGTGCTATTGAAAAGTAAGAAGTGCTCGAGTTTGCGTTCGTTTTTTCAAACTTAGCGCAAAATCGTAAGAAATGCTTACCAAACGTAAGGAATTTCCTTAATTCTGTAAGGTTGCTATTTCCCGTGCTTGCTGAATTTATCACGTTCTTACGAAAAAATGCAAACAAAAAAATAGGGTCGTGGTAGGCCCGTCTGAATTGATGAAGGTTTCATTCAATAAAAATAGCCTTAAATCTAATTTCTTCCAAATCGATAAACTCCATCACAACAGTTTATCAATTATGTGTAATATAAAACATTTGTTGTTTTTTTAAAATTTATTTTCGTTTATTCCAAATTGACGGCCTTCATCACAACAGCTGAGTCCAATTGTTTGTAAACAAAAGTAAATCGTAAGAAATCGTGGTCGTTTTTGCACGAAATTCGTACTAAAACTGTGTAAGCATTTCTTAACGAGCTTAAGCACAAACAACAATAACGGTCTTATTTGAATTTTTTTCGGTAATTTCGGTAATAGTTGAGTTGAATCTAGAAAATTCGATATTTCTTTTAGAAGTAATCTATGTTTTGATATAGGTATGAAGCAACTCTCCCACATGGTGTTGCTACAATTACGATATATTTATAAGGAATGTTTGACCGTTTCATTTTTGTCATTTGTGCTTAAACTCGATAAGAAATACTTATCCAGTTTTAGCACGAATTTTGTGCATAAACGATCGCCGATTTATCATATAAGTTACAATTGTTTACAAACAATTGGAACCAGCTGTTGTGATGGAGAACGTGGCTTTGGAATAAACAGAAATAAAAAAGTAACAGATAGTTTATAGTAGGATTTTCCCCGAGTTGAACGCTACCCAATTGGTCACGCTGGCTCTCTGAGAGTCCTTATCTGTCGGCACGTTTGCATCACTTATTATATTAATTTTCTCTTTTTTTATTTATTTATTTATTTATTTATTTATTTATTTATTATTATTATTATTATTATTATTATTATTATTATTATTATTATTATTATTATTATTATTATTATTATTATTATTATTATTATTATTATTATTATTATTATTATTATTATTATTATTATTATATATCTATCAGGGTTAGGCTTATCGTATCGGGTTAAAATTTGGAGGCGCGCTAGGTGGTGACGTAACCTCGTCGTAGACGAGGTTACGTATCCCTGCGCCCCCGTAGGGGTGCGCTGCCCCCTAAAAATTGAAATGATCGTAGAAGGCTGAAATTTGAGAGCGGATTCGGAGCCGGAGTCGGACTCGGGTTAGGGTTCGGGGTTCGGGTTTGGATTCGGATTCAGCACCGGTGATGGCTCCCGTGCGGTGCCGAGTTATTAAATATTTGTGTAATAATACAATATTTGTATATTTTTATATATGTTATCGAACCAGTAGATCTCGAATATGAGGGTTTCAAGGTCGTAAGGGGTGTCTGTTGACCCCGTAGAAATGAACGGAATGGATAAAAGAAGTGGAGAAAGGAGTCGGATTCGGAGTCAGAGAAGGAAGGAGTCGGAGAAGGAGTCTGAGTCAGAGGAGTCAGAGTTGACAACGACACCGGTGCTGGAGCCGGTGCGGTGCTGAGTTAATAAATATTCGTTTAGTCCCATATTGGTATCAAAATATATGTTTATAAGGTCGTAGAACTCGAATATGAGGGTTGTAAGTTCTAAAGGGTGTCTGGTGACCCCCCCGGAGGGGGTGAGGACCCCAGAAGAAATGCATAACAGAAGATGGAAGAAGGAGGAAGGATGGAGTAAGAAGAAGTCTCATGTGTCGGAGCAAATGAGTCATAGCCTGCACCGGTGATGGAGCCGGAGCGGTGCTGAGTTAGTAAACATCCGTTTGTTATTTTAATTTATGTTTCATTTTACATTTAATTTTTGTTTTCAATTTAATTTTTTTTAGTTTATTTTCAAATTATTATTATTTTAATTTATTTTTAATTTATTTTGTTTAAAAAATATAATTTTTACTAAAATTTTTATGCTTTTCATGTTTATAACGTAAAAAATTTGCGTTTTACACACTCTAAAGCAGTAAATCAGTAAATCATACCACACACCCTACCCTCCCCAGCCCTCCACGATCTATTGATCTATTGATCTACTGATTCAAGTCAATTTTTATTAAAATTGTTATGTTTTACATACCCTAAAGCATTAAATCAGTAAATCAAACCACCCACCCTACCCTCCCCAACTTATCCTTTATCTATTGATCTATTGATTCAAGTCATATTTTTGTATAACATAACACAAAACTTTTATTTATTTTTATTTTGTTTAAAAATATATTTTTTTAACCAAATTTTTTTGTTTTTTTCATGTTTATAACTTAAAAAACTTGTACTTTTACAAACCCTAAAGCAGTAAATCAGTAAATCAAACCACCCATCCTACCCTCTCCTCCACCCCTCCATCCACCTACCATGATCTATTGATCTATTGTTTCAAGTCACACTTTAAGTATCATTTCGGATAAACATAACTTGAAAAACAAGTTCTTTATACACTGATCAACGAATATACGCTAACGTAACAAAGTTTTCACATCAATAAAGCTAACATAAGGCGTTTTTGATTTGGCAAGAATTCTTCTAAACGGAAGAAGTTCTTCACTTTCCCATTTGATTTGTCAATATTCTTTCAAACGGAAGGAAATTTCCTAGCGAAATCGGGAATTTTTCTTCCATACGCAAGGTTGCTAATTTTCGATCTTACGTTCTTGAGTTTTTATTCTTGAGTTTGGTGACGTCACATGAAATCGTAAAAATCGTTTTTATTTTCTTGAACCACTATTTTATCTTCGAAATATATTAATTATGTTATTTCCCAAAGAACTGGTGAAATATAATTATAAAAAAATTACAAAATTGAGAAATTTTATTTTATTGTTGCTGTGACGTCACTCCTCTAAGTGATCATGTTTCAAACATGGTTGTTTATATATATATATATATATATATATATATATATATATATATATATATATATATATATATATATATATATATATATATAATATATTTATTTATATATATATATATATATATATATATATATATATATATATATATATATATATATATAAACTATAACACTAAAAAATCCTAATTAATAGCTTTTATAGGCTTAGGTCTGTGCTGTAGGATGTAAACAAACCTCAAAACTGAAGAATGTTCATTTGATTTTTCATCGAAAATGAACTCAAGAACGTCCTTCGATTTGGAAGAAAAACTTGCCAAATCTAAAACGCCTTTTTAACATCACCTGAACTAAGAATATAATGTACAACGACAAACCTAACACACCTTAAGCACGAATAAGCTGTTAACATTAACAAAGTTTCACACTTAACAATAGTAAAGTAACTAACATAGCATACAAAAACGTAACATATTCACACTTTGTCAAGCATATCTCTAACGTATCAACGTTAATTAGCATGGTAATATTTAACGAAAATTTATCATAACCTTGTCTAATTATTATACTGATCACCGAATGTATGCTAACGTAACAAAGTTTTCACATTAATAAAGCTTACATAGCATCATCTGAACTATGTATATAATGCACAACGACAAACCTAACACATCTTAAGCAAGAATAAACTGCTAACATTAACAAAGTTCCATACTTAACAACAGTAAAGTAACTAACATAGCATACAAAAACGTAACCTATTCACACTTTGTCAAGTATATCTCTAACATAATGTTAATTTTACATTAGCATAGTAATATTTAACAAAAATTTATCATAACCTTGTCTAATTATCATACTGATCAACGAATATATGCTAACGTAACAAAGTTTTCACATTAATAAAGCTTACATAGCATCATCTGAACTAAGAATATAATGCACAACGACAAACCTAACACACCTTAAGCAAGAATAAACTGCTAACATTAACAAAGTTCCATACTTAACAACAGTAAAGTAACTAACATAGCATACAAAAACGTAACTTATTCCCACTTTGTCAAGCATATCTCTAACATATCAATGTTAATTTTACATTAACACGGTAATATTTAACAAATATTTATCATAACCTTGTCTAATTATCATACAGACCAACGAATATATGCTAACGTAACAACGTTTTTTACATTAACATAGTAATATTTAGCAAAAATTTATCATAACCTTACCTAACTATCATAATTCCCAACGAATAATTGCAAACATAACAAAATTTTATCCAAACATAACATAAAAATAAGTTCTTTGAATAAAATATCATAGTAAAGTGTAATAGTTTACTGATCCTAAAGCAGTAAATCAGTAAATCAAACCATCAGCCCCTCCCCTCCATTCCCTCCCACCCTTCCATGATCTATTGATTCAGGTCACACTTCGAGTATCATTTCGGATAAACATAGCATAAAAATAAGTTCTTTATATACTAACCAACGAATATATGCTAGCGTAACAAAGTTTTCACATTAATAAAGCTAACATAGCATAACCTGAACTAAGAATATAATATACAACGACAAACCTAACACACCTTACGTCCGAATAAACTACTAACATTAACAAAGTTCCGTACTTAACAACAGTAAAGTAACTAACACAGCTTACAAAACGTAACCTATTCACACTTTTTTCAAGCATATCTCTAACATATCAATGTTAATTTTACATTAACATGGTAATATTTAACAAAAATTCATCATAACCTTGTCTAATTATCATACTGACTAGCGAATACCCAACGAATAATTGCAAACATAACAAAGTTTTATCCAAACATAACATAAAAAATAACAAAGGTTTATCCAAACATAACATAAAATAAGCTCTTTGAATAAAATATCATAGTAAAGTGTAATAGTTTACTGATTTTAAAGCAGTAAATCAATAAATCAGTAAATCAAATCACCAGCCCCTCCACTCCCCTCCTCTCTCCCACCCTTCCATGATCTATTGATCTATTGATTCAAGTCATATTTCGAGTATCATTTTGGATAAGCATAACATAAAAATAAGTTCTTTATATACTGACCTACAAATATATGCTAACGTAACAAAGTTTTAAACATCAATAAAGCTAACATATCATAACCTGAACTAAGAATATAATGTACAACGACAAACCTAACATACCTTACGCACGAATAAACAGCCAACATTAACAAAGTTCTATACTTAACAACAGTAATTAACTAATATAGCATACAGAACGTATCCTATTCACACTTTTTCAATCATATCTGTAACATATCATTGTTATTTTTACCTTAACATAGTAATATTTAACAAACATTTATCATAACCTTACCTAATTATCATACAGACCAACGAATATATGCTAAGGTAACAAAGTTTTCACATCAATAAAGCTAACATATCATAACCTGAACTAAGAATATAATATACAACGACAAACCTAACATACCTCACGCATGAATAATCTGCTAACATTCACAAAGTTCCCTACTTATCAAAGAAAGTAGCTAACAGGACATACAAACTCAATGTATAATCCTACTTTTCCAACATATCAGCAACAGCTGAAGCAGTATTATCTTAACAAAACCTTAACAAAGTGACCAATCTATCAAAGATAACCCCATATTGAACTATGAATTGATACTACCTTCATCAAAGCGTCACTCACATCATATATAACGTCATTTTGAACTATGAATAAACATAGACATTAGCAAAATTCTCGGGCAAACCTAACATTACTCAGCAAAAACTTAACCTAAGCTCACGTTTCTAGCACAACATCATCAGTTAATACAGTAATATCTTACGTACATCATAAAATAACCTATCGATCATACAGATATATGAATAAACGCTAACAGCTTAACCTATCCTACCTTTCGAAAGATTACGCAATACCTTCGAGTCGTTAGGCTTACACGGTAGGCTTATCATTAGAGTTTACTATTTATAGCGCGTTCACGAAGGGGGTTGATTCAACATATCTCGTTCTTACTATTATACATAGACCGAGCTACCCCCAGCGACGAGACCATTACACAGACATTGAGAGATTTATGAAGAACGGTACACCAAGCCTATTGTGGTAAGCGGGCACAGGGCTGTGCCTGTAACCGCTTACACCCCGCTTCGTGGTACCCTATATAGGTCTTCATACATCTCTCTGGGGTGATCTCCATATAGCGGGGCTCGTCTCTGAAAATTGTTCGGTTATGTATAGTAAAGATTGAGATTATGTTGATGAGTGAGTCCCTTCGTGAAAGCTTTTGTATAAACATGAAAGTAATCCTAATGATAAGTCTACAGTGTAAGTCTAACTGAGCATCTGTGTCATATAACATCAAACCTTGTTAAGTATGGTAGTTAGTTTCTTTGTACGGGTGTAAGGGAGTAGGTTACGCTTTGTGATGCTGAAGGTAACCCTAATGATAAGCCTACCGTGTAAGCCTAACGAATCGAAGGTATTGCGTAATGTTTCGAAAGGTAGGATAGGTTAAGTTTTACGGCTGATGTTAGTTACTTACCGTTGATAAGCAAAGAACTTTGTTAATGAAAACTGTTTATTCGTAAGTTAGGTATGTTATGTTCTTAGTTCCAATTAGCATTTATTAGTTTGTCAGAGCGATAGTTAGGTTAGGTTATGATAAATCTTTGTTAAGTATTGGTCGCGTAAGGCCTAAAAGTGAACGTACAAATGTAAACAGGTTTAACCTTCCTGTTAGCTTTTGTATAAACATGAATGTGTTGTACCTTTCTCTGATATATAAAATATTCCTTATCTCTTAGGCTTGTGTTTGTACCCGTAATTTTATATTATCTTTTCTCCTGAGACTTATTTTAGCGTCATAATCGTTGTGGATTTGAAAGCTTTAGGAGGTTGTGTTCTGTTTAAAAAGTGTTCTATTTTCACTAAGTGTGCATCATGTTACGTGTTAACAGATATACCTCTATACAAGACATTATAC
>JABUQX010058410.1:15000-23502 GCA_015478945.1 Trachelipus rathkii | reverse complement strand
CATTCTAGAATGGGAATGATGAGAAGGGAAGGTGGGAACATGAATACTGTTTGGCGGGACGATACTGCCCTTCAGTGGCGAAGAAGCGCGGAAGAGCTGAGGTATTTGGTGAGGGAGTTTGAGAGAATGTGTGGACAAAAGGGCTTAAAATAAATCCAGGTAAGAGTAAAGTGTAGTGTTCCCCTCCAATGGCGTGCGCCTTGCATGTGGCGGGGGGGGCTTACTTCCACCCAGAGACAGTCTGCTGCCTTAGTAGCGGAGGCCTCTGGGGGGAAAACTAAGTCGCCGCCCCCAATCCACGGTGGAACAGCATACGCCAAGGGATGCATGGCCGGAGGGAAGTTCGGTCTCAAGTATGCGAACTCAGAATACCAGGCGACCTCCTGTTTCAATTTAGCCTTCCCGCAGTATGAGGCTCTGCTGCGGGTGACCGTATAACTCCTCAGTTTAACTTATTCTTTTATGGATACGAAAAAACTTTTACAGGGGGGCACCCCCTTAAGTGCGCCACTCCAAAGGCCTCAAGGCCTTCTTTGGATTCCCCCGAAACCTCAACTGAAAAGGAGCTTACAGACCCTGTCAGGGAGGTGGAAGAGGAATCCAACTCGGCTGCTGCAACCCCATTAGGGGATACAGCATCTAATATCGAGGAGTCTATTCAAAAGCTCCAACTAACAATGCCTCGCCTTTCAGGCGCGGCCAGAAGAAGATATAGGTGGCTGGTGAAGAACGGGCACGATCCTTCAGAGGCCCGCAAACTGGCTCTCGTGCCTATTGGCCCCCCGCCTGCAGAAAAACGAGCGCGCCTTAGTGACTCTACGCCAGGGGGGGTGCCAAAGAAACCTAGGACTGGAGGCAGTGATGGGAGCGCAAGCGCCCACGCTTCCTCAAGTCCTACCTTAAATACAATCAGAATAGGAATAGTCTCTAAAGACTATCCACAAGAAATCTTGACAATGGAACAACTTAAGGCCGTACAAGAAGGTATCCTGGGTAGGATCGTGGAACTAGTTGGCGGCACCATACAGCCAAAGTTTCACGGCTCTATCCTCAAACCAGGGTGGGTGCAGTTCAACTGCGACGATGAGGCCACAGCAGAGTGGCTGAAACTCGTTGTTGGACAGCTGAAACCTTGGGAGGGGCAGATCTAAGGACAGTGGAGGGGATGAAATCCCCCGACCCATAGTAATGACTGGTCTCTTCCAGAATAGTGCAAAGGATGGGAACGATAAGATCCTAACCTTTGTAAAGGCGCACAGAACCTTGGCCTTAACACTGACGAGTGGAGGGTCCTGAAAAGGGAAGAGAGGGGCGATTCTGTGCACCTCGTCCTTTCTCTTGACCAGCACTCTGAAACCAAGCTAAGAGCCCAAAAACCATCTGCTCAGCTATAAATTTGGTACTGTTGGACTCAGGAAGAGGAGCGGGAAACCCGAGGGGCGTGGGAGTTAGGCCCCCACCTCTGGCTAACGGGCCTCAACTGAGAGACACTACACTTCCGTAAGGATAAAGGGGAAAACCTTGGCCCTCCTTAAAGGAAGTAGAATCACCCTCTGCGTCACAGCAGAAAAGAAAAATCAAAATACTGCAGAGAAGTGGGAAAAGGAGTGCCAAACCAAAATCGGGCCTGGCACAGGCGATCAAGTCAGAACCCCAAATCCAAATCTGCATAATGGATAACAAAAAACCAACCTTGAGCTGCCTCGATCAAACTTAACATTGCACCCACCGCAAAGGCAGGCAACTGGATTGCTCTCGTTTCCGGACCTTTGATATGCGAGAGGCTGCAAAATAGCCCTCCATTTTACAGGAGCATGGGTGAGCAGATGGAACAATCAAAGGAATACCAAGTGGAATGGGTAAGCTGCTCTACTGTCGGGACCATGGCGCGCCTCGTGCGGCGGTGGTCATCGGTGGTGGGGTCAATGCCCTGTCCATTCCAGAGTTCACCACAAGGGACCTAATAGCAGCCCTAGTAGAGGTGCCAACCGCGCTGGGTGTGCAATCGGCATACTTTTGCGTGGACTCGAATGAAGCACCTCCGGAAGAAATTCACAGGCTTGCGCAATACTGTCAGCGGACCTGCAGGGGACTGATTTTGGGATGCGATGCAAATGCCCATCACACCCTGTGGGGCAGCAAGGACATCAACAACAGAGGTGAGTGTATTTTAGAATTCTTAACTCAATATGGTATTGATGTGGTGAATGAGGGCAGTAATCAGTAAGCCCACATTCATCACATCAAACAGACAAGAGGTCTTAGACCTAACCTTAATAAATGCCACTTATGGTATACAGATCTCGAACTGGTATGTGTCTGATGAAGTATCTCATTCGGACCATAGACACATCAGGTTTGAAATCACAGCTTTAGAGAAAGTAGAGGAGGAGCGGAGAATACCTAAGCTAACAAACTGGAACTTGTATAAAGAGCTCCTTAAACAGCGTGTAGAGGATATGGGGGGACTGTTTGATGTGCAGGACCTAGATATGTCCACTACCCAACTGCAATCAATTATACAAGATTCATATGAAAATAGTTGTCCTCTGAAAAAAAAGAGGGATAACTAGAAGCGTCCCCTGGTGGAATCAAGAGCTAACCACTCTAAGATCTAAAACCAGGAAACTCTTCAATAAAGCTAAGCGGGATAAAAATTGGGAAGCATACAAAACTTCCCTAACCGCTTATAACAGGGAACTTAGGAAATCCAAAAGAAAATCATGGAAGACTCTATGTGAAAGCATTGAGAGCCAATCTGAAACTTCGCGTCTACATAAGTGCTCTCAAAGAGACCAATCTATGGGCGCGAGCCTTCTCTTAAAGGAAAGACGGCAGATTACACAAAGACCACAGTGGAAACTTAGTCGGGAAGACTTATAACCACTCACTTTCGGCACAATGTAATAGTTGTACGACGGGGAGGAAGTAGATATTGGGATGATAGGAGACCTAATTAGATGGACGGAAGTCTGTCTGAGAGTCTTCTCCCTGACAGTGGTAGAATTGGGCAATAAATTCCTTCGGCCCATATAAATCTCCTGGAGGGGATGGCATATTCCCAGCCTTGCTTCAACAGGGAATGGAGAGTCTGCTTCCGCTGCTGGTGAGAGTATTTAGGGCAAGTTATGCCCTGGGATACATTCCCCAGCTGTGGAGGAAAGTAAGGGTGGTTTTTATCCCCAAGACTGGGAGACGATCCACGTCTGACCCCAGATCCAATCGACCTATAAGTCTTACATCATTTCTTTTGAAAACAATGGAAAAGGTGCTAGACTACCACATAAGGGTGGAAAATTCGATAGGAAAGAAAATCCATCTTAATCAATGGGCCTACCAGTCCGGTAGATCAACAGTTGGCGCACTAGATAGCTTGGTATCCAAGATAGAAGGAGCGCTAGATCACAAGGAGGTGGCGGTATGTGCTTTCCTGGATGTGCAGGGGTGCTTTTGATAGCACCATGCATGTGACCATGGAGGTTGCCGCCGCCTCCAAGGGCGTCGGACTCTCAACGATTGCCTGGATAAAAGCAATGTTGGGGACAAGACGTATTACGGCTGAACTGGGAGGGGAGATGACACTGTGACATCTGGAGGGTGCCCCCAAGGAGGGGTACTTTCACCCCTTCTGTGGACCATGGTGGTTGATAGTCTCCTCACCAAACTCAGTGAATCCGGATTCGAGGTACAAGGATACGCGGATTGACCTTGTATTATTATTAGAGGCAAACCACATTAGAGGTCTTAATGGAACTACTTGCAACATTGCCTCAAATATATCCTACAATTCGGTGTTATGGGAAAGGAACTAACATCGAATCCAAGGCAAAACATAATAGTGCCTCCACCAGGAAGAGGAAAGCTAAGGTTACACAGCTGTCCCAAGATCGGGTGATGTCACTATTACACCTTCACTGAAGTCAAATATCTGGGAGTATAATCTAGTTTTTTTTTTTTTGATCCAAAAACTAACGTGGAATCACACCTTAAAAGGGTAGTGGAAAAAGGAACGATGGCCCTATGGACATGCCGAAAGATGCTTGGCAAAACATGGGGACTGAAACCTAAAATGACCAATTGGTTATACATAACTGTAGTCAGACCTATAATCACCTATGCCTCACTTGTTTGGTGGCCGAAGATTGAACAAAGGACTGCACAAAATAAACTGCAAAGATTGCAAAGGCTTGCATGCCTAGCGATCACAGGGGCAATGCATACATGCCCTACTGCAGCCATGGAGGCACTGATAGGCCTCCTTCCTCTGCATTTGCACATCAGAGGGGAGGCCATGTCATGTGCAACCAGACTGGCCATTCTTGGTCAAATCAAACTCAGAAATGGACTCGGACACCTTCGAATTTTGGAAGATGTACCAGAGATACAAATCGGCATTGTAGTTTCGGACTTAATGCCAAACCAAAAAAGCTTTGGAAAGAAGTATAAAATCCTTCTTACAAATCGTTCAACTTGGGATAATGGAAGTCCTAAACTTGAATCAGGAACCATTATGTGGTACACTGATGGATCAGTGATAGATGGTGGGACTGGTGCGGGACTGGTCGGACCCAATTGCAGGCGCAGTATAGCCCTGGGTGCTTTTCCCACCATCTTTCAGCAGAGATTTACGCCATAATGGCTTGTGCCAGAATAAACATAGAAAAAGGGATGCGAGGGGCGAAGATCGCTGTGGCAACTGATAGTCAGGCGGCTATCGGGGCTCTGAGCTCCTGCATGTATGATTCTAAACTGGTTTGGGAATGTCAACGTACCCAGCAACTGGCTCAACACAACAGAGTTAATCTGATGTGGGTGCCAGGGCATCAAGGTGTACCAGGCAATGAGGAGGCTGATCGCCTCGCTAAGGAAGGAGCCAGAACCGCCTACTGTGGTCCGGAACCCTTCTGTGGACTTTCTAAGGCCCACATTAAAGAATCTCTGAAACAATGGGAACACAGAGCTATGACCAATTACTGGACAAGCATTCCTGGTCTCAGACAGGCTAAAGATCTGATTGATCTTTCTCCGAGAGAAAGGCAAAGGAAGTGGCTTGCCTGAGTAGATCTGATCTTCGAATTCTGACTGGGAATTCTGGACTGGACACTGGGGCCAGTCGAGATTTTCACCTTCAAGAAATGGGAAAAGTTGAAGTGATTCATGCCGATACTTGCCGTTGAAGCGAGTAGAAACGTCAAACACATTTCTATGTTAATTGCGAAGCTTAAGCTGGCCAAGATATTGGTATTGGCAGAGGGATGTGCTGGAGCCTTACGATATCAAAACTTCGTCTCCTGGAAGAATCCTGAAATTCCTGCGGAAAATCGGGATGAACCAGGAGTTTTTTAATAGACAAGGGCGTGTCACAAAAGATCCAAGTGGGTCGCAGTGACAAGGGGCCTCAATAGAGACCACCACCCTAACAATCTAATCTAATCTAATCTAAAGTGTTAGTGTTTGAGGAGGAGGAAAGAGAAGAGGGGGAGGGGTTAGAGGTTCGAGTAGGGGGGTGGTATTTGGAGGAAGTAAAGATTTTAGATATTTTAGGGAGGGATTGGGTAAAGGGGGGAGGAATGAAGGAGGAGATAGAACATAGAGTAGGAGAAGGAATGAGAGCTTTGAGTGGTTTGAGAGAATTATGGAAAGGGGGGGATTTATCACAGGAAAGGTTAAGATTATATGTTGAAAAAATGTGTACCAGCGGTGTTGTATGGGTGTGAAACGTGGGGGTTGAATGCCAGGTCTAGGAAGAAGTTGGAAGTATTTGAGTGAAGGGGGTTGAGAGCGGTTTGTGGGGTTAGCAGAGGGAGGGGTTAAGGAATAGGGTGGTGAGGGAGAGATGTGATTGGAGGAATGGGTTGGTGGGAAGAGCGGAGAAGGGAATGTTAAGATGGTATGGGCATCTAGTGAGAATGGAGGAACAGAGAGTGGTTAGGAGAGTTTGGGAGGCGGAGGGGATAGGAAGGAGAGGAAGGGGGAGACCAAGAAGGAGGTGGATGGATGGAATAAAGGAGATGCTGGAGGTAGGGAGGGATGAGGGAAGAGAGGTAGGGAGTTGGCGAGGCTGATAGAGTGGAGTGGAGGGGGGGTGGTGGGGGCGAGGAGAGGGGGGGTGTGAGTGGAGAGGTGTACGTACCACTACCCCGCTCAAGCGGGAAAAAGTGTTGGCAAAATAAATAAATAAATAAATAAAAGATCAGTTAAATTGGAACGAATTAGGGCAGATTGTAGTTAATGATCAACCCCTTCAAGGCTCAAATATAGTAGACCTGGTCTCAGACTTAGTTCGAGACTGGAAAAAGAAGCCTATACCAGGCTGGGATGTCATTAAACGCGAGTTACAGGGTATTAATTTCCCTAGGAGTTTAATTCATAATAAGCAGAGGTTACAGGATTGGGATAATCATTATCAACCATCGGTATCCGAGCCTGTAGGGCCTAATGAACGACCTTACAAAGGAATATTACATCGTAAGAGCAAAACAATAAGTAGTCCTCAAGCAATAAGAAAAAAGCGAAAAGAATTAGCGCGAAACTGGTTAAGAATGTAATATACATTACGTCATTTGAATACAAAGATACAGCTGAATCACTCTCATCATAAAATATTCAGAAACCACGTAGGACAGGAATATACAAGAATACACAGGAACATTCTTGTATGTACAAGAACGACGTTATCTCCATTAGGCCTAAAAGTGTAACTCAGCCTCTTATGTTTCACCATCATAACTCTTAACCCTAATCAGATGATTGGCTGAGGGAACGTAAGCCAACAAACGGGGCGGAGCTAGATAAGCTCCGCCCACCTCTTATTCATGTATATAAGACCCAGCGCACTCTAAAGCATCATATATTTGTATTCCTACCTTTCAATGGTTAGTAGTTGTGTTACGACCGAAATGACGTGCTTAGTTAGAAATATCACGATCAGTGAGCTAACGTCTTGGTCTGTGGTGCATCAGCATTGCGCTGTTATCTTACGTTTTAGAAGAAGGCCATCAGGGGACCGCTACATTACATGCTTATCCCCTCAACCTACTTATAATAAGCCTTTATTCATCTCTGTAGAAAGTCTCGGCGTCATCATGGAAGCTGTTTCGGATTGGAAGTCTAAAGACTATATGAACTTCAGCGTTCTAAATGAATGGGGGATAGCTATATCACAAGGAGGTAATGAAGATCACAAGCGGTTAACTCTGATTTTTTCCTTACATGAAAACACTCCGCGCGTACATATAGGGTGTTGGCTGCGACGTAATGGTTCTTCTGTTTTCTCGCCCGCACACAATTACAATAAGTGGTAAAGAATCCATCGAGCTGTTCCTAAAGATGAATGATGAATTCCTACATAGATTAGAAGATACTAATACACTGGAGGATCTCATAAACACCGCATATCGAATGGTTTATAACATCTATAGTGATAGTTTTTTATTTAACTCTAACAACGTTGCGAAGATGTTAGAGGTCATAGACCTTAAGCGTTTTACTCCTGTTTGGAATCAGAAAATGAGTGGCGACAGTATAAAAATCATACTCTTGAAGATTTCAGCGGCTGCAATTGTATAGTTCATTACAGGAGAAGAAGGGGTAGGAATTTAGAATCCTACGTAGAAGGCGACGCAAGCAATCTTCGATTGCATTAAATGTAATATATTCAAATAAACCTAATTATTAATATATTATTACTGTAAATATTATGGCTTCTTTTGAAAATAAAAATGTTTTTATATTTTTTACATTTCCTTATCCTTTTTATTTTTGGGTATTGTGCATATATATATATTATTTTTATTTTATTTTTATTATTTTATTTTATTTATTTTTATTTTTATTTATTTTTTATATTTTATTTTTATTTTTATTTTTATTTATTTTTTAATTTTTATTTATTAATTTATTTTTATTATTATTTTTATTTTTATTATTTTTATTATTTATTTTATTTTTATTATGTTATATATATTATATATATATATATATATATATATATACTATATATATATATATATATATATATATAATATATATATTTATTATATATATTAAAACGCTTACATATTGATCAGTAGCTAGCATGGGGGCAAAGGAGGTAGTTTGATAAGTATTACTTCAATCTGAAGGAACCAAATAGTTTTGGAGGTTTCACTAGATTTGCCTTAAGATTTCCTAATATGAGAAAAAAGAGTTTAAAAATATTAGAGGGTAAAGGCTTTACTCTACATAATCTGTAAGAAAAAAATTTTCCTACGACGGAAAACCATAGCCCTCAGCTCGATAGTGTGTGGCAATTAGATTTAACGGAAATGATTAAATATAGTTCTTATAATGATGGGTTTCAATACGTGCTTTTTACTATTGATGTATACTCTAGATACCTGTGGTTGAAAGCCTTAAAAGATAAAAGATTCGGCTACAGTTGCCCGTGCCAGTTACATGAAATTATTAAAGGCGGAGAGAGAACACCTAATATTTCTGGACGATCAGGAATGGGAATTCAAG
>JABUQX010058410.1:0-5000 GCA_015478945.1 Trachelipus rathkii | reverse complement strand
AGTTTATAAAATAGTACTTATTAGCAGTTATTCATTCTCAATCCACTGGTTCTGGAAATTAGTTTTGATGTGCTTCGTGCAACTAATGGAGCACATATAGAAGTGTATTAAATGAGGGGAAAAACTTCAATATCTACTCCTCATTGTGTAATAATTACCACAAATTTATCTTTTCATTTGCTTTTTTTAATGAATATTAATTTTATAATAAAGTATATATATATAATTATTTGTAATGTAATACCTTGAATATATATATCAGCATTTGTAATATCATATTATATTATCTTTATTCTAATTCTCTATTAATTGAATAGATTACGATGGAGACAGAGATAAGAGAATGGATAATGTAAGTTAGTATGAAGAAAGAGAGATGATGAGAGAGAGGATATTATCATCTGATTCGCACATATTTTTGCATTTATCTTAATGAATCTGGTTGCATGCTTTATCTCCTCATCATGCTCCAATTCCTGAACCATACATGCTCCATACAACCGAGGTCTTTTGACATCTAATGCTTTGCTAAAGCCTTTTCAAAATATATTGGCTCTCAATATAATGATAGTGCGTTATGTGAGTAGTGGTAAATAATATATACTATATCGAGTGTGATAGAATAATAATTCATCGAGAACGCAAAGATTATATGATATTGAGTAATTTCCACCTGAAGGAACAGGGTAAACACCTTATTGTCTGTTGGTTTGTTCATAATTGTAATTAGGTTAAAATAATTTATTAATATAAATTAAATCTGCATTTGAGAATATAAACCCACCTAGGTTATACTCTTTTCACCAATATTGATAAGAATATTTAGCTTTGATAATGTTCGAATGCTAAGATGGAAATGCGATGCTTCCCTCTTAGCTCATGACTATGCATGAAAGAATATCATAACTTTTGCGAGGAGCGCCAGTTTTTTTAAATCTATACTTGGGCATTATGTGTTGATATTTGTATAGTAGCCATATCTTTACTAGTTGATTTAGGATTAACATTAATCATGCTAAATTCCTCGATTGAGAAAGTAAGTATCCAATGTCTCGAACAAGATTTATTCAAAATTTTAATATGAAATATCTCACATAAAGTGTAAAAGGCTTCTCATTAATAAAAGATATGATCCTTTTAAAAGAATAATAATTATATTGAAAGGAAGGTAGAAGCCGCTTTTATAGAGGAAAGGAGTATTAGCGAATGTTGAGTGCTATGTAGAGTAAGGATATGAATATATTGTTTGTAATGTATATTTATAGAGAATTACTTTAGCGTGGGAACACCTCACACCGAAAAATAGGACACAAATATAAATAATATATGTAAGATCATATACCTTAACAATTATGTCGCCTATTCCTCTTTTTAATACTCATACACATGAATCCGTCCTTATCTAAACCTAATACTAGGCATTTAAAACTATGCGATAGTGAGATAACCTTATTTTTATTGGCAATGTAATTAATAACCGCGCTGCGTCAAAACCCTCTTCACTGTGTTATAACATTTAGCTGCACTTATTTGCGAAGAACATCTAACACTATCATTTCACCAACAACAAAAATCTCTCATACTCGTTTAATAGGTTAATTTTATCCGACCCTTTTTGGTTTATTCACTTCCTCACCATCTTCTTTGGCCTCGATTTCATCCAAGAGCATCGTCTGATCTTTTTTCATAGTATGTATGAAGAGTCTCTTTAGCTTAGAAATAGATTGAATTAAATAGTACCTTAACCCATATTTTCCCGGAGTAACCTCTTACTCAAATCGAGCATAATCCTGCAGCTTGATCTTTATACCATATTTGTTCTTCATAATTAATGATTTACTACTGCTACCATTAACTTACCGACCCAATTACTCGCTTCCTTGTTTATACTTTACCTAAATACCTATATTTTTTTCTGATCTATTAGGCTCACCTTCAGCAGAGCCATTCTCAATACTCGGAAGCTTCTCACGCCCGCACCCAAGGTAGAATGCTATGGAGTGCACCTGTGAAAAAGCCCGCCTACTTCTATTCCGATACATAGACCAATCATACCAGTTCAGTTTATGGCCGCCAGGACACTCCCAGTCTACTACTCTCAGCCATCTCAATGCCCTTGCGTAATGCTTACTTACATATATGCAAAAACTCTTATTCGATTATATAAACTAAATTGAACTTCTCAAACTTAAATTCTTTAACCTGAGTAAGTAATTTTAAAAAATGTAGTTATCCTAACGTCAATCACCACCACACAAACTTCACCATAGATTTATACCGCATTTCACTCATCAACATTCCAACTCCTCTCCCTCTCTCATTCTCTCCACTCTCTATGGCTAATAAGTTACTCACATTAACACTCCACAGTCACTTTACATCCTTACCCACTATTCCCTTCAATCTTCGTTTTTTCAGTCAGAGCAGCAAAAATCATATTAATTGCCCTTTTTATAAAATACATTCCATGCACCTCTCTCCTCTTTAATTCTTTCACCATTTATGCCCTAACTATCTTCCATGTACCTATTTATACGAATTCACACTAGTTTTCTGCCAGGGAAATTATACTATTATGACTCCAAATTGTTTTATATGTTAATTCTATAGATAAATAGCCCGTATGTTGCATTTTTCTAAGACATTTCTTATATTAAATAGTAATATAACTTTTTTTAAATGTCTAATAATCTTATTAACCCAATCCATACTGAAAACAAGAGATGTCACCTTTTTGATATGATCATCTATAGAATATGATATTTAATTAATTTGTGATATATTTATGTGCACTTGCTTATCTACTTGAACCAATTTTGTCAATAAGGATTGGTGTCACGTTCTCTGATTTTTGCACTTTCATTAAAAATATATTTTATAAGTATGTTTCTTAGATAATCGCTGCTTAATGGATAACTGTATTTTAAATTGAGCTTATATGGTTAGATTGGTATCCATTACGAAATTAAGCAGAGAATATTTTTAATAATATTTTGTACTGCTTGCCATAAGTTGATAATGCAAGTGTTTTTAATGGCTATTTTCGTATAATATCGTGATAAATAATTAAAAATTGATTTATTTTTTTTATAAATATTAACTTTAATTTTTAGTAATGATATATGTATGTATATGTTGATAGATAAGTATATCTTTTTTTTTTATTATAGATAACAATTTTTTATACTCAATTATTTTAACACTTGCTCATACTGTATAGTGTGTGAAAATATAAAATATAAATCGGTTTGATCTCTGGGCCAGAGTTTTTATATTTAGTAATTGGTTAATTACTAATAAATTCTAAATAATATAGGATTGAATTTAATAATATATATATATATTAGTATTTATATATAATATTATTATATATTATATATAATATAAATTTTTAGCGTGCTATTTTTACCGTTAAGCCATAATAGTGATTTTTAAATTTGGCATTCAATTTTTATATTAATTTTTATATTTATATTTAAATTATTAAATATTTTTATATATTATTTATATATATTATAGTTAAAATTATATATATATATATTTAATATATATATATAATTATATTATATTATATATATATAAATATATATATATATATATATTAATATATATATTATATAATTATAATTAAGATAATATTTTATTATATATAGTATAATTAATATTTATATAATATATTTATATTAATATATAATATATATATATATATATATATTATATATATATTAATATTATATATATATTATATATATATATATATTAATATATATATATATATATATATATATATATAGATATATATAATTAATATATTAATATATACATTATATATATACAATATTATAAAATAATTTATGCCCTGAAGTGAATAATATATTATATATATATTATAATATATATTATATTTATTATATATTTATATAATATATAATATATATTATAATATTATATTAATATATATATTATATATATATATTAATATATATATATAATATATTATATTTATATTATATTATATATATATATATATATATAAATATATATATATTAATATATTATTAAATATAATATATTATTATATTATATATATATTATATATATATATATAATTATTATTTATATATAATATATAATATAATATATATATTAATATTATATATATATATATTATATATATTATATATATAATATATATTATTATATTTATATATATATAATATTATATTATATATTATATAATATATATTAATATTATAAATAATATATTTATAATATATTATTATATATTAATGATTATTACCTTGGAGATAGTGAAAAATAATTTTTATATATATTAATATATTATATTATATATATTAATATATATTATTAATATACTATATAATATATATTATATATTATATTATATATATATTAATTAATATTATATATTTATTTAATAAATATTTAAATTATTATATTATTAATATATTTTTTTAATATATAAATTATATAAATTAATTTTATTATAATAATATTATATATAATATATTATTAATATATAATTTAAATAATATAATATTTATTATTATAATAATATTAATATATATTTTATATATATTATATAATATATATTATTAATATTAATTTATATATAATATATTAATATATATTATTATAAATATATATATATATTATTATTGAATTTAAGTTTAAGGACACCAAATTTATTAATTTTGTGAGCTTTAATTAATATATATATATTAATATAATATTATATATATAATATAATATATATTTTATATAATATATATAAGATATTATTAATAATAATATATTTTATAAATTAATATATATATATAATGATATTAAATTATTAATATATATATATATATAAATATTATATAAATACTGGGTGTTTTAGTATAGTCCTAATATGGATAGTATTAGTGATTATATATGATCTCAATTTAAATTTATTAATTTGAGTATTTTATATAATATATATATATTTATAATAT
>JABUQX010058409.1:25000-33196 GCA_015478945.1 Trachelipus rathkii | reverse complement strand
ATGTGAAGCAATTCTCCTTCTTTGTGCTTTGCTTCGTCCTGCTCGGACGTTTAATCGAGTACATCCCCCTAGATAGGGCTCCTGCCGAGAGGGTGGTGTTTATGTGTAATATTATATATATATATATATATATATATATATATATATATATATATTATATATTATATATATATATATATATATATTAATATATATTCTATATATAATATATATATAAATTTAACAGACTGTCGGATATCCGGTATCCGGTTTTAACACACTGCCGGATATCCGGTATCCTGCTATCCGGCTAATTCACTATCCGGCCCATCCTAATATTATATATATATATAATATATATATATATATATATATAATATATATATATATATTATAGTATTATATATATATAATATATAAGAGATTATATATATTATATATATAGTATATATATATATATATATATATATATATATATATATCATATATATATATATATACTCATATAAAGTCTATATATATAGTATATATATTTATATATATATATATATATATATATATATATATATATATATTATATATATATATATATATATATAAAAATATATATATATATATACTATTATAGTATATATATTAAATATATATATTATATATATCGATCAATATTATATAATATAATATATATATATATATAATATATATATATAGTATATTATATATATTGAGTAAAGTATAATATTATATATATAATTATATATATATATATTATTAATATAATATATATATATATATATATATATATATATATATATATATAATGATCTTTTAATAATATATAATATATTATATATACCTATATATAGAATTATATTATTATAATATATATCGAATATATAATATATATATATATATATATTAGTTATATACTATAATTACTAGTAATATATATAATATACCATTTTAAGGTTCTTATAAAAATATTTTCTTTACCAAAAAAAGGGAGAATAGTCAAGTGGAGAACATTTTAAGATTTTCAAGCTTTTTTTCGTAGTCTGCTTAATTGTTTCAGTGTATGCTAAGTGGAAGCCAAATATTGTAAAGGCACATTGATTGAATCCCTTTTTTTTTTAACCAATCGGAATACCCGCAACCTAGGACCGCAGAGAGGGCAGGAACAGTCGGGAGTCTCTCCAGCATATAGACGACGGGAGGGACTTTTCCCCGCGTCTGTCTCTCCGTTCGCTCGAAGCCCCCTAAAAAAAATAATTTTATCCATGAAGGCCGTAAAAAATTTTTTTAATTAAATAATAACTTAATATTCAGCTCACTTAATTCCAGCTTTCGAAAATTTGAGCATGTGAGATGAAATAAAATTTATATTATATATATATATACTACTCATATCCCTGTGTTATAACCTATATACTATATATATATATATCTACTATACTATAAATATAATATATATATAATTACTATATATATATTATATATATATATATCATATAGTTACATGTAAAATTAAACTTATAATATATATATATACCTTCTGTATCACAAATAACTTTTAGACTCTAGAATTAACTTGTAGTACATTAAAAAACCAAACAAAGCGATCTTATCAGATATTACAAATTCTAAATCAAACACGTCCATCCTGAACAAAGGTGAAATCCATTCTTTAGTTTAAAAAAAAATTTTCGTAAACATAAAATACCTAACTGTCCGAATCTGTAACCTAAATATAAAATAAAAAGGACAAATCTGGCAACTTTCAAGTTTAAGACCAAATTTGTCACTCTAAATAATATTGAACTAATATTATATTACTATATATTATATATATATAGTATATACTATATATATATATATATATATTATATATATAATAATATATATATAGTATACTTGCCAGATGATGCAAAATAAATTTTTAGTAGGTGCTTCCATAAAAATGCTCTTTTGTATTTAAAATCAATTTTTTATATTGCAAAATAAGCAATATTTCCCACATTTCCAACAAATTGAAGGACAAAATCTTCTAAAAGTAACAAGTAAACATAATCACTTATAATTTCACATTCACACTATCATTTTAAGGGGCGGGAGCTTCTCACACATAAAATTTCCCTTTATTGGCTAGCTTTCAGGACTAATAACATTTTTATTGCGCTAGGTAAGTAAATTCTATGCAAATGTGGGTTGCGCAGACTTTACTTTATTATGTTTCGTTTTATCTTTTTTTATTAGCGCCTAAAATTATTTTTCTTTCTTGTTTATCTTCCAAAATTCTTATATAAAATTAATTGTCTGGCTCTTACATTCTCTTTACATATTCTGAACTAGAGTGCTTCTCATTACTATTCTATCAAGCTATAAATGTGAGTGGTCACACCTCAGGCTGAGCTATATCTCATTACTTTATTAAAATATACAGTGCGTAGATCTTCTATATATATCTGTGAGTGATACTAATACTTGGTCTACGCATGAACTTGGTTACGCTATATATAACTTGTAATAATACTATTCAACTAGTGGCTAGTTCTCGACAATTGCGTCTCATACATTACTATCATACTAATACTATATAATACATTATACCACGAATACACCCTGCACACTCACTCCACATAAATAATCGAGAGGAACAAACAAATATCTAGACATCACATACATACGTCACTAAGGAGAAAACTTAAACAGTCCTTTTTGAATTGTATAATAACCACGTTCATGGGCGTTTGCAGGGGGGGGGGGCAGGGGGCACTTACACCAAGATAAGATCTGCAAAAATGATTGTAAATTACTTATAATTCACTGGCTAACAAAGATTTTCATTTTATAGGTAACTTGTTGCCCTGGTTCTGAATATCACCTCCGTTTTCCTAGATTGGCTCTAGTTTTTTAAATACAGGAGTTGGTCCACAAAAATACATTTAATAACAAACCAATTTATGTTAGGGTTGTAACGTTAATTCACCAAAAAACGAAAAGATATATATCAAATTTTGTTAATGAGTAAGTACATTGAAAATGCTAATAGGTCAAAACATTCAATTCAGTACAATGAAATCACAATTAATGCATTACAAATCGCTGTCTATATGATTGTCTTCTGTGTGCAGAATGTGGACAATCACGTTGAAGGCTCCAACAATAGTTTGCCATCATTTGTGTATCCCATCTTCCTTGGTATCTTTCTTCCATCACCTTGATATCTTGATGGAACCTCTCCTCTTGTTCCTCACTATAACATCCTAGATTATCCGGAAACCGATCTAAGTGACTATGTAGAAAGTGAACTTTTATGCTCATATTAGCATTTCAAATTTTTGAAGTCTGAAAGCATTTTTCTGTACGAGTTCTACATGAGTTGGCAGATTTATGGTTGCCCAAAAAGTTCTGAAGAACCAAGACAAAACTTTCCAGGCAGATGCCTCAATATCAGTCATGGAATTTATGAAATTGTCCATCCTTGATGATTGGCGAATTTGAGGGCCGCTAAGATTCCAGCTTTGAGTTTCTCCATAACTCAACCCTGGAAAAAAATGCAAATAATATTTGAAATCATTCACCATCGTTTGTCTAGGGCCCCTAACAAAATTAGTCCGCATGTGAGAGTGGTGGGAAAAATAATTTTATCCGCCTGGCTTCAACCAGTGGTTCGTTAATGATATTTGATGCAACCTACAGTCATATTTTCCCTGCAGGACATACAACTTTTTCCCAGTTGGTCTTCTTTAGCCCTACTATCTCACAAGCATATGAAACAAGGGTACTTAGTATATCCGCTTTGCTGCCCAAGCAAGATGTTGCCATCTTCAAATCAACGCATATGGAATCACTGGTGTTCATTATATCTAAAGCTTTATGCAAGATAATTCTTAATATTTTCATATATCCTCTTTCAATTTGTTGACGTGACCCATTTTAATCGATTGCATACACTATTGCCATTGTACAATAAAAACACACTTTCAAGCTTCTCGTTAAACTATCCATAAACAATCGCCAATCTTTCTGTCGGTTATTAGGTAACCCATTTGGTAGTAGGAGTCCAGGAATGTCTACAGTATGTACTAGGTCTTCATTCTTCAATGAAATATGAAGAATACTATATCTTTTGTCCGAAAAAAGTTATTTTACATTTGGCCCTGAGACAGTTCTTTTCACTTAGTCTAGATGCTAAAACTCAGATCTTGGCTTGCAGAGACTTTAACTCTCGTTACTAAATCATTGATCTTTCCTGGTCGAGACGGTGCTGTGTAGAGGACTTTCTCATATTCACCCACTATCTGCACGGTGCCACCAGATCCCTGGAATCTCCTTCATCAAGACAATGCTAGGTCAGGAGTGTAGTGAAACACTGGGATTGGGACAGCGTCGGAGTGTGGTAAGGTCGCCTTGCTGATTCCAAATCCCGAATTCTCAAATTTACGTTTCTTGTAACGATTGAAACCTTTCACATTTAACCAAATAAAAATAACAGTCACTGGGGTGATTCTTTGGCTCCCGCCATACACATAGGCACACCAAATTTTAAACCTTTTTTCTTCGTCCATTTTTTCCACTGACGTAGATTTTCGACACACGTTTTTCAGACCATATGGGGAGCCAAAGACTTATCTTGGTCTCCGAGTTTCATTCCAAAGTATGCCAGATATGCTTGCTTCACAAAGTTAGCAATATTTCTTCTTTAGTTCTCCTGGCAATATTCACCACAGATGTAGCAGAATACATTGGGGTTATTCAAACCGGCTCTTCGTGAAGTACTCTTAGTGTTCTGAAAATAGAAAAAAATAAAGTATATATAAAGGTAAGCCCCTTAAAAAGAAATAAAACCATATTACTGTAAAATATGCATTAAAAAAGATATTTGTATAAGAGTAAATCTGGAACACCCTATATCTCAAGAACTAGAGCCAATCTTGGAAAACTAATGTCATTTCTGAAATCAGCACACCCGATATACTATAAATTCGATAAAATATCCCTTGGCAGCAAAAAAAAAAATTTTTTTTTTTGACTAATAATAGTTAACGAAACGGAAAAAAACTAAACAAAATTATATAAGCTTATTTACGATATTTGTGATAGTAAAGGGTTAAACTAGCTAGTAATATTTAGGCAAATAAAATATTTAAACTGGAATTTTTAATACATAAAGACTTCTTAAGAAGCGAAAAGTATTGACTGTATTGCTATATTGGCGTACATATTATGAATATAATTATTTGCTTAATCAAACCTACTTGTTCCAGCAAGACCAAGCATCAGTTGTTGTGGCAACATAAAGAGGTTCCTTCAGGTTATCCTTCAAAGAGGCGACTCCACACTTAAATTTCTCCTCAATTTTTCTGGTCAATGTACGCCGACTCATGGAGAACTTTCTGTTTGAAGCACATTCCATCAGCTGGATGAAGGAATCGCTCTCAACGATTCTGAGTGACAAGACATTGTCGACGAAGAAATTAATAATTCTGTCTTCTAGAATTTCGTTGGAACGGCCACTAAATGCACCCAGAGACATTGCTTGAGATATCTTTGGCTGTTTATCTTGCTTTTTGAGTTTGCCACCATCAGCATCATCATTACGTTCACCTGACAAATTTCTTTTCTTCCTCACATGCTCCTTGCTTCCTTCCTTCACGCACTTGTTAACCTCATCAAACTCTGTGGAAGAAGCATACGTTTTAATATATATATATATATATATATATATATATATATATTATATATATATAGTATATATTATATATATATGAATATATATATATATAATATATATATATATATATATATATATATAATATATATATATATATATATATATATATATATATATATATATATATATATATATATTATAAATATTATATTATATAAATAAATATATTTTATATATATATATTATATATATATTTAATATATATATATATATATATATATATGACACTTGATAAATAGTAAATTAAATTGTTAGTAACAGTAAAGTTTGACGGTATCATACCTAAGAGTAAAACTAAGTTTCTTACCTCTCCATTTATGCTTGCAATATGTGGTCGTAGACTGAAGAGAGACTTTTTTCTGAGCCTTGTAACATTTAGATATCGGTAACAGCTAAGATATTTCAATGTCATACGGTCACATTCCTTGCTTGAACTCCAAAACTCAAAAAATTCTTGTAGATAAGGCCAGGGGTTTTGTGATAAGCGACTGGCTAACGTGTCACTTCCAGCACTCGCAGAGCTGCCAACAATAGCACTGTCTACCGAAATGACGGAAATATCTCCTGCACTTGAACAAGTAGTGGGTGTTGCGATAGAGATAGTTTTACAACTTAATCTTTTCGACCAAAAGCGATCCATTTTAGTGATTCCTTAGCAAGAATGAAAAGTCTTTAAGAGCAGAAAAAAACACAACACATTCCGGCAATAGTTACAGTGAGACTTACGCTGCCAATACAAGGGGACCGGGCCTAACCCGCAACAACGTGTATCAACTTGTAACGTTACGTAAGTGCAACTAGTTTGAAACAAGTTCAAACCAGAATGGAATTAACCGATTTTTTCTAGCTTTTTCAAAGTTGCGGTTAAGACATGTGGTGTATATTGCAGAAAATAATTGCATCGCAAGCCAATTCGCAACTCATTCAAAATAATTGCTGCCAATCGATCCGCAACCAAAATAGTTACGATCACAATTGCGGCCGCCAAAAAATGCGCGCAAGTGCCTAAAATTATATATATATATATATATATATATATATATATATATAATATTATATATATATATATCCATATACTAATATATTATAATATACCTACTTCATATATATATTTATTAATATAGATATATTAGTTTATATATACCTATACTATATATATATTATATCTATTAGAATATATACTATGTAATATACTATCTATATATATATTCATATATCATATACTATATATATTTTACAGGCGCATTAATGTTGAATTATAGTTTGTTCAGATATTATTTAAAAAGTGATGATGTACCAAACGTGTATGTACTAATATCTCGATGTATCATTTGCTACAGTATGTGGAGAATAATATACGAAAAGATTAACGAAACCAATCCTCAATTGTTTAAAGCGGCTTATAAACAGTTATTCTTACAGTGCTGCGTTGGGCTTCCAGGATAAGCCATGGGCCCCAACATAAATGCATAAGATGTATATGTCAAAATTAACCAGTGGTTTAAAAGCGAAAAGCATTTTGCCTTTGGAGTTGCCGATGAATTGGATTGGAGCAAAGGAAAGACCATATTTACAGGATGCTATTTTGCTTAACAAATGTATTGGCTCAATTCAAAAACTAAAGCAAACATTTCCTTTCCAGACAATTAACTCCGCAGGAGACCAGTCCACTATGATTGAGCAACCTACGATTCCTATAGACAGCTTCTTGGAAAGAGTTCCGACTCAGATGAAGATTCGTTTGACTCTAATGCTGGAGCATTGGGTGCTGCAGATGTCATATATCCCAGACGAATCAAATGCAACACCACACATGATTACACAACCGGAACTAAATGATTTAATACGAGACCTGTATTTGTCAAAACAGCAAGCTGAAATTTTAGGTTCACGCCTGCAGGAGTGGAATTTGTTAGATCAAAAGGTTACTATGTATAATATGAGAAATAGAAACAGGATTTAGCAGAAATATTTTACAAGAGTAAACGTTAATATGTTCCACTGTTCCGATGTTAAATGGACTTATGCGTCGAGGCTTGGTATTCCGTATTTAGATAGTGAATGGCGCTTATTCAAAGACGCTTCAAAAACTAGCCTAAAAGCAGTCTTTATTGCATAACTCAAGCAAGTTTCCCTCAATTCCGGTTGCGCATTGCTAGTTGGATGAAGGAAACCTATGAAAGTATGTCCGAAATATTGAAGGCTATTAAATATTATGACACATGGCTTATCTGTTGTGATCTGAAAGTTGTTGGACTCCTTCTTGGTCTACAGGAAGGATTCACCAAACACTGTTGTTTTTTGTGTTTATGGGACAGCCGGGATACTAAGCAACATTACGTACAAAAAACATGGAGAGAAAGAGATACATTTACCCCGGGCAAAGAGAATGTTAAGTATAAGCCCTTTGTAGATCCTAAGCGTTATTTTACCACCATTACATATTAAACTTGGATTGATGAAGAATTTGAAGCATGGATAAG
>JABUQX010058409.1:17500-20000 GCA_015478945.1 Trachelipus rathkii | reverse complement strand
TTGATTGGCAGCAGAATGAATTAGGTTCGATAACGTTCCATGTATATTGTTTGACTGAGCAGGGGTGAAAGGCGGGAGATCCGGTGCTCAGTCCTTAGGTTTGTTTGTAAAATGTTGTCGTATTGGAAGAAATTGTGTTGTAGCGTGAGTAGAATGAGTTGTTTAATGATAGGAAACGGGAATGAGAGAGATATGTTGTTATCGTTAATGTATTTAGTTAGGAGTTCGAGTAGATGTGGGATTGGGACAGAGGTGAAGAGAGAGACTACGTCGTAGCTAACAAAAGTGTGTGTTTTAGTGTTAATGTGAGAAATTTTGTTTGTGAAATCTTCTGTGTTTTTTAAATGAGAATTGGAGATTGTACCTAATAAGGGTTTTAGTTGTTGTGTTAGCCATTGAGAAAGTTTGTAGGTGTTGCTGTTAATATTTGAAATGATGGGCCGAAGTGGTATATTTTGTTTGTGTGTTTTTGGTACTCCGTAAAACTGGGAAGGTTGAGTCATGTAAGCTTTTAATTTTTTAATTAGTTGCGGATGTGTTTTGAGAATAGTGTTAAGGTTGGAGTTAAATGTGATTTGAGAGTTTGAGTGTGGGATTTTAAAGTTAGTAATGTATATGTTTTGGGTATTTGTAGGTTGGCTTTCATATTATATCTTGTGTGTTCATTATAATGACATACTTGTTACCTGGTTGTCGGCTAGAGATACGGAGTGGTTGTTATTTATTCAGGCTATTTCACGCATTGGTAGAATTTGAGGGAATTGTGTGGTCAGTATCGGTCGGCTATTGCGGGTGAAAGGACTCCGTTCGTAGATTCAATATGCAATTGGGTTCTTTTGTTTCTTCTTACCCCCTTTCCATGTGTCAAGGTTATTTTAAGGAATTCTGGCCAAGGATCTTTGTTTCTTAGTTTGTCGTCACCTACTACAAAAGTCTACTTACGAACCAACAAACCAATTAAAGAAGTCACTTTAAGAAATTCCCATCACGAATGCAGTCTACTACAGTTCTGAAGCAGGATTTGACGACACAGTTATACGTGTGTCTCTGGTATATATATAATATATATATATATAATATACTTATATGATATATAATATATATACTATATATATATATACTATATATATATACTATATTATATATACAGAACTGGTCTTCACTATTTTGTTAGAAGAAACCTTTAGAATAGAACCTCGACTAACTGAGGCGGATTTTATAATAGCAAAGTATAAGTAATACGAATTTAAACATTTTAGCTTCTTTTATTAAAAGATTAGTTTCTGGTGGAAATACTTCTTCCCATTTTCATATCTTTACAATATAATGATTAAATTCTCAAATAAAAATATTATATAACTCAATAAATTTAAATAATATTACAGTTAAATAAATAATCATATAGATAAATAATGATTACAATATTATGCAGTAAAAGTTCTTAATTAAACAAAAATCTCACTTTCAGTATTAAAGACTGTTGAAAATTTAGATTTTTCATTAAGGTCGGGTTTGAGTGTCAAATATATAAAGATTCTAATAATTGAAGATCAGGTTCCTCTGCTTGGGCCAAAATTTTAAATCTTAGGTATATTATATATTGATGGTCTTCCTGAAGACGAATGAGCATATTATAGCTGAATAGGGAGGATGATGTTAAATGGTCTAGAGTTCTAAATGACATACCTTTATTGCCTCAGCAGATACGGTGGTGGAAAGATTTCGTAGTGTTACTTTTCTTTTGCGAAAATTACTATCAGCAAAATTTAAAGGACAAATCTCAAGCTAAATTAACAGCTCCTAGGATATTTTGTATATGAGGTTTCCTTTTCTTGGGGAAAATGAGTTACGAAATTCGTTCCGTTAAAAAATTGACGTAGCTTTTAAAAACTAACATTTACACAGTTTAAATTTAGATTTATATTTTTAAGTGACAACAAAATTGGGAAATATTTTAAATTCAAAGGAGTAAACTCCCATTTCCCTTTATGCTCATAGTAATATATTCATATTAAGTGCTTGTGACTGCGATGCCACCGTACATAGGAAAGACATACGAAGTCTTTCCACACGTATTGCTGAGCATAAGGTATTTCAATTAGAACTCTAGACCATTTACATCATCCCTCCTATTCAGCTATAAATGCTCATTCTTCTCAGGAAGGCCACAATATACAGGATACCAATTTTAGAATATTGTCCCAAACTGAGGAACCCGATCTTCGTTGTTAGGAAATCTTGATATATTTGGCTCTCAAACCGACCTTAAATGAAATCTAATTTTAACAGTCTTTTAATACTGAAGTGAGATTTTGTAATTATTAAGGACTCTTTACTAGCATAATATTGTAATTCATCATTATATTCTAATATGATTATTTATTTTTAACTTCTATATTATTTTATTATTATTGATGTTATATAATATTTTATTGAAATTTTATCATTATATTGTAAGCCTTGAAAATGGGAAGAAGTATTCTTGCCCGAACTAGTCGGA
>JABUQX010058409.1:0-12500 GCA_015478945.1 Trachelipus rathkii | reverse complement strand
GTTTCCTGACATTGAAATAAGAAGGAAGAGGATTCCTGACATTTCCATGTGAAGGAAGAGGTTTCCTGACCTTGACATATGAAGGAAGAGGTTTCCTGACATTGCCATATGAAGGAAGAGGTTTCCTGGCATTGCTATATGAAGGAAGAGGTTTCCTGACATTGCCATCAGAAGGAAGAGGATTCCTGACATTGCCATATGAAGGAAGAGGTTTCCTGACACTGCCATAAGAAGGAAGAGGATTCCTGACAACACCATTAGTGAATGTGAAGTACTAGGCACGAGGCACCAAAGTTAGGTCTATGGTCAGGTATCTGGAGAGAGAGAATGGATGAGACGGAGCGGAAGCCTGGTTGCATGAGACCTCTTCAAGGGAGCTGGCATGCCACTAGAATTTTTAGAAGATTAATGTCAGCTGAAATAGTGGCAAATAAGAGCGATTTAACACTTTAACTCTAAAGGGAAAATGGAAAGTAAGTGAGAGCGAAAGAGATGATTGGGTTAAAACTCCTGGAAGAAGGTCTTAAATATAAGAATCAGGGTTGCGGAGTTGGTAAATATTTATCCGGCTCCGACTTCGACTCCGACTCCGACTCCATCATTTGAAAATAATACAACTCAGGCTTCGGGACCTTTCATAATCTTGTATTATTATTATTATTATTATTATTATTATTATTATTATTATTATTATTATTATTATTATTATTATTATTATTATTATTATTATTATTATTATTATTATTATTATTATATTATTATTATTATTCAGCTCCGGATTCAACTTAACCTAAAAAAAATTTTACCTCCGCATCTAAACAAAACCTAGCGATTAGGCGTCTCCCTCTAGGGTGCCAGTTCTAGCTGCGTCTCCTGCTCCGGCTTTTGTATACCAAACATGACAAAGAAATGTTCAACAACTTAAGAGATAATTAAAGAGGACTGCAGTGACACTGCAGTATCATTACTCTATGAATATGCTACAATTTGTTCAGGAATCATCCACCACTAAAATGGAACTCTTTCATGGGTTGAAGGCGACCCTTTCCAATATAGATTTTTGAGAAATTATTCCTATGGTGCCAGTTATTTTTCTTAAGATTTTCCTTTATTTATTTTGAAGTGGTTTTCAAATAATATTTATATTTACAAGAGCTTGAGTGTTTGAGATAGAGACTTTTTCTTTATAAAATAATTATATATATAATTATTATATATATATATATATATATATATTATATAATATATATATATATATAATTATATATATATATATATAATTTATATATACTATATATTATATAGTATTATATATATATATATATATTATATTATATATAATATTATATATATTATTATATATTTATATAATAAATATATAATATATATATATTATATATATATATTATAATATATATATATATATTATATTAATTATATATATTATATATATATATATATATATATAGTACTATATAATATATATATATATAATTATGCTCTTGCTATTCTTTGGAACATCTGTTATGGTTTTTAAATAAATAACAGACCAGTGCCCTCTGAAATATTTTAGGTGGAAGACAATAAATTGATGGTTTGTTTTATTTAATTACAGCAAACTACTTATTTATGTTGAAATCGGAATTAATAAATTTTTCTGGATAAAATGTGATGAGATCTTGTTGAAGTTTCGGGAAACAGATAATTCCCATCATGGGTATAATACTTAAAGTATCTTGTAAGTAAAGTCTGTTGAAAAGTACTTTAACAATAACCTATTATAAATACAAAATTTAGATATAACTAGAACAGTTACAGGTTGAAACGGACCGCGGCATCATTATTTAAGTGATGGGGTTAGACTGGCTATGTGATTTTGATTCTAAAATTTTCAGCATCAAGTCAACGTTGTTGGTTGGTTTGGTGCTGAAAGAATTGTGAAGTGAGATAAACTTATGAGATGATTTTTAGTGAAACTATGGTTCTCTAATGCTGGAAGGGGATGGGGATTAAAATATATACCGGTTCTAGCCGAGCAGCCTCTATGTTCATCAGCCCTGACAGAAAGTGTTACGTGAGTACTGAATAAGTGTCATGCAAGCCATCAACAGGAAATATCTCATATATGACCCTGAAGAATTTACTTTCTAATTAAATTTCTTTTAAATCATAATCTTACCCATCTTCATTAATTGTATACTGTTAATAAGAGATTGAACCGTTCTTTATTCTTTATTGACAAACCTTATTCTGCGTACCAAAACAGCCATTTTTTTACTCAAACTTCCTTTCCTACGGCCACAACTTAGCAACTATATTAAAATTAAAAATGAACTACTCAAATTTCTGCAGAACGCTATCCCCATTTAAAATTTATTTTTGTCTCCATCCCCCAACTCCTCTATAGGCGCCTATTATCTCATGAGCCTATATACCGCTCACTTGCGTTCTCAGTCTCATAATTATAAATTTGCTTGTGGCAGCAACTCAGCGCCAACTCTCTGTCAGAGCTCATATCTTCCTCCTATTTCACACCTTACTAATTTTCCATTCTGCTCGGATCGTTGCCAGGGGATACTTATTCGAAAGGCTAAGAGTACTTTCACTAAAAGAAAGTGAGACAACCTACTTGGCTTTTCTAATGATAAAAATCTCTGACCTCTTGCCAAAAAATCTCTAATAGCTTTTGCTTAAATCTCCTTTCCTCCTCTTATTCGCCTCTGACGGATCTGTAGCTAGCACTCCTACTGAAAAGAAAAATCTCTGTGGCCTCTTTTTTTTCATCTAATTCTACAATGGATGATTCCGCCATCCCTCCTCCTACTCCTTCTCCTCTCAGGTTTCCTATGCCTCTTCCTATGATTACGCATGATCGGATGTATTGGATTCTGAGATCTATGAACGTCAGGAAAGCTAGTGGCCCGAATGGCATTCCTCCCCGTGTTTTGAGGGAGTGTGCTTCTGAGCTGGAACCTGTCCTCGTTCAACTCTACTCTTTATGCCTTAATACTAATACATTTCCTCAGTGCTGGAAGCGCAAATATGTCCAGCCGATCCCGAAAAAAGGTAGCCGCTCTGGTCCTTTCAAAATCTTTGAAACTCTTCTTAACTCTCATTTCCTGGATCATCTGGATTCTCATTCCTTTCTTTCAGATCATCAGTATAGCTTTCGACGCTCGAGGTCAACTGGTGACATACTTTCCTATCTAACTGATTTATGGTCTTCTGCCCTTAGGGACCATGGAAGTCTTGCGTGGTGGCGCTAGACATATCCAAAGCTTTTGACCGGGTATAGGACGCGTTACTGCTCTTACTCTTACTCTTACTTACGCTTACTCTTGTCTAGTTTTCTTTTCGATAGCACTCGTTGATGGAACGTCCTCTTCCTCTTTTCCTGTTAATTGTGGTGTTCCTCAAGGTTCTGTTTAATCTCCAACTTTATTCCTATTTTTCATCAACGATCTCCTCATCTGTATTTCTAACTCTGTTCACTCTTATGCCGATGACTCAACTCTCCATTCTTCTCATTTCAAATTTGCTCCCTCTTTTGTATCTAGAGTTGCCACTCGTCTTCAGCTTTCTGATTCTATTCTTGCCGATCTGGATGGGATTTCCCGGTGGGGTCACCACAACCTTGTTAAATTAAACTCTTTAAAAACTCAACTTCTTTACATCTCCCTCTCAAAAACACTTTCTAATTATCCTATTTCCTTTGACGGTTCTAACGTCTCACCTGTGAATAACATAAACACTCTTGGTCTCAACATAAACAACAAATTGTCTGAAAACTCCATATTACATGGCTGCTAAGGGACCTCAAAGAAGCTGGGAGTTCTGTTTAGGTTTGCAGCAATTTTTTCCTCTGAACAGTTACTCCAGTTATATAAGGGGCGTATTCGTCCTTGTATGGAGTACTGTTCTCATATTTGGGGGCTCTGGCTCCACCCTTCTATTGGATAGAGTTGAGTCTAAACCGAAAAGACTAATAAACTGTCCCCTTCTTTCAAACTCCCTTGACCCTCCATCCCCTCTATCTCTGCTACGTACCGTTGGCGCACTACTTCTTTTCTATAGGTACTGCAGCGGCAGATTCTCAAGGGAGTTAACCTCTCGCATTCCACTACCCTTACGTCTCCCTCGTATCACAAGGGGTGCCTTGCTTTCGCATGAAATATTGCGTGAATATTGAAAACCCCAGACTTGTTCGTTGTGGTGGCCTTCTTTTCATTCGCAGCTGCTCCTGTTCTGTGGAACTCCTTGCCTTCTTCTGTTTTTAAAACTGTATTTAATCTTCCTCTCTTTAAAGCACAAGTCTGCGCTCACCTGAGAGATTTGCCTTAAGATAGGGCTTGGGTGTTTTTTTCTGTTTTATTCTCTGCCCCCTCCTTGAAAAAGACCTAGTCCGCGAGTGGTAGTGAACTGCAATATATATATATATATATATATATTATATATATATATAATATATATATATATATATATATATATATATATATATATATATATATATATATATATATTATATATATATATATAATATATATATTAGGGTGACCGCAGTGATAGGGGGGAGAAAATTATTTCCCGAATTTTGTCAACGGGAACCCCACAAAATGATCAGTCTTTGCAGATTTTTCGATAGCCAAAGTTTGAGCACGATTGGAGCATGTTAACCCGTGCCGATGGGCGTTCAAAGTTTCAAAAAACTCGAATTTTTGGCTGGCTAGCGACGTCTTTGGGCCGTATCTCTGAAACTTCTCATTATTTTCTCATGATTTATGTTTCAAATCATAGGCAATATTGTTCTAAGTAATTTATATTATATACATATTTGTTGCTACTTATAGTCAGACCGAGCTATAACAGCCTTTGTCATCAAACACGTGACTAGGAACCTCTATTAACGAACTTATGATATAAGAATTATTTAATATTTTTCAAAGTATGAAATTAATTATGATGGAATAAAATGAGAGATTGTTTTTGTTTTTACATATTTCAATGTATTTTAATAAGAAAAGAGAGTGACATTGCATCGTTTGCATTCTTTAAGAAGGATAAAATAATGAATAATCTATTCTAAAGGTTTGCTCAAAGTGATTTTTGAAACATCAGGATACAGCTTTCGGCATTTGTATACTACCTGTAAAACATATTATTTCTGCTCCTCATCTTTAGTGAGGAGGTTATTAAAGTCTGTAATTAATTTCACTCCTCGTTCTGCCACATCATTAACGACCTTTAGTGACTTCACAATCCCCAATCCTTCTTTAAAATGTATATTTTCAGGCCAGCTACTGGGGGGTTCTCTGAGAAAATCTGCGTTAATCTGGAAACGCTCAAAGAAATTCATGGTCCCCTTGGTAATTAAACAAGATAACCCTGCATTAACCAGTTCTTTCAACTGGTGTCTTCAAAATTTGGGGTTTACAATTTTTTATTTTGTCTCTGTCTCGGTGTCATTTAGGACTTTGTTCGCCATTTCCGATTTTTCTTCGTCTGAAATTGAGGGATCAAAGAACACGAGGGCTACCAATTCTGCATTGAAATACCACAAATGGTTTGAGAATTTCACCAGAGCTCTCTTAGAGATATCTTTGTCAATCTCCTGATAGTCCAACAAACTTCGCAAGAGGTCAAAGTCTTGCTTGGGAGCCAAGTGTGCTTTGTGGACATTGAACCAAGCTTTGCAATACACTCTAACGAGAAAAATACAGACAGCTTCTAAGGCACGTTGTTCTTCATGACTCGGTTTGAATTGTCCGCGGAATAGAAATATCTTCAGACAATAGATGGCCTTGGCCATCCACCTGGCATGACTGATGGCACCTGGAGATTTAAATTCCACTTCCGTTCCATTCATTGCTCCTACAAACACCAATACCAATTGTAGGAGCTCCTTGTAATCGTCTCTGGGTTGTGATTCCGTGAGTTTAGTGTTACAATCCGCAATTATGTTGGCAATTACTTCAGAAGGTAGATGTCTTTTCACAATTTTGTTGATGATACCGGAGTCATATTGTTTCTTGTTGAGCTTCGTCCATGCATTTTGGAATATCTTGAATATATCGGGTTGAGGCCCAGTTGTTGATCCGAACTTACATTCGAAAACACCTCTCAACATGACTTCAAGAGTATGGTGGCGGCAAGCTAGGTAAAGCAGCTTTCTACCCGAGATGCTTTCCAAAATTGTACAAGCCCCCTTTGAGCCTTCCTGTGTTTGGAGGGCAGTGGTGGTCGAAACAACCATTGCCTTGATGGTATGGAAAGACACCCAAATTCCTCGAGACCTCATAAAAGCCAGGTCTTGTTTCTTCACCAGTGCTTGTGTCTGCTACAGGAACTCCTAGCAGTTTGTTCATTTTCACCATAAGAAATTAAAACAGCTATTCGTTCTTTCTGATCTGCCTTTAGAACGTCTGGTAGAAGTTTTTCGTCCCAATGAACTACAACAGCTTCCTTCTCTGGTATATAAATTCGTTCCAAGGTCTTCTCAGTGTATTTTTCTCTGAATACTTTTCGCCTTTCATGGATGGTGGTTTTTGACACTTTGAACTCTTCAGGATTCTCCCCAAGTGCTTCTATGGTAGCTATGAGTATTCGTGTGGCATTTTTGTCAGATACCTTACACCGATCCAACAACAGAGATAGTTTCATGGTTAAAATTTCCCTAACGCCACGCTTCATCCTTTTGCTATGAGATGGTCCAGAAAGTTCCTCGATTTCTTGAGAAGTACAAACGTCCATTGGCCTTAGCACATCCTCGATATCTTCATCGCATGTGTTTTCCTCTTCATCAATGTCCTCATCTTATTCATCATCAGTCTTTATGAACAAAAGAAGAGAAAGAAAAGGACCAAATTAATTATGAAAATAGTTAAGTTACGTTGCTTATCTTGTTTTGTTGGTGCTTTTTGTAAAAACTAAACAATAGAACCAGGGGACGTAAACGTACCTAGCAAAAGATCAATATTCAAGCAAAAATAAAAGAATCTTACCTATGTCGAATAAACATTCCGCTTGAATTTGCTCGTTCATTTTTGCAAGTTCCTTTTGTAGTTTTCTTTCTTCAGCTCGAGCTAACTTCAAATCAACTCCAAGCATAGAGCCTGGCCGACCCTTTTCCTTTGTTTCAAAAGAATCCTTGTCTTCTGATTTCATCATGGCCAAGGCAATCTTGATGGGCAATGTCAAAAGATATGCATCTACCTTTGAGGCGAACTCTTTAATTTTGTTCTTTGCAGCTTCTGATTGTTTACTTCTGGTCCTTTTTGTACATTTCTTTCTCCTCTCTGCGTAAAGTGTCTCTAATTTAGTAATAGCATTTTTCACATGTTTTGTAGGAATCCGAGCTTTTCCCCAGAAAACAAGAACTTCTTTTATGGTAATTCTTGCTGAATCTCTTAGATTCAATTTCACAGTACGCAACTTGTAGGACAAAGTGGCCAAAACTTGACGATTGGAGTGCAATTTACAACCGGTTATCTGGTGAGCCGGATAGCCTACAATGAAAATTTTATCTTTGGTTTTGCTTCTTATGGCAGAGGTGGAAGCCATTCTTTTACTATTTTATTTTAATCTGGAAAAAATTAATAATACATTACAACGAATATTGGTTTCGGAAATTAGATGTAAAATTAACAAAACAAAAGAAATAAAAAAAGGTCTCCTTAAATCTAAATTTACATGAAAATGATGATATAATGATGATGAGACTGTTATAGCTGGGTTCGACTAGAAGTAGAAATAAATATATATAGAATATAAATTAGTTACAATAATATTGCCTTTAATTTGAGACATAAATCATGAGAAAATAATGAGAGGTTTCGGAGATACGGCCCCAAAACGCCGCTAGTCAGCCATAAAACGTGTTTTTTGTAACTTTGAGCGCACAGCGGCACGGGTTCAGAGGCTCCAATCGTGCTCAAAATTTAACTATCTTAAAATCTGGAGAGGCTAATCACTTTGTGGGGTTCCCGTTGACAAAATTCCAACATCAATTTTTACGGTCACCCTAATGGGCAAACTGGCAACGTTTATTTAAACCTCTAATGTCTAGAGACAATTTTCTTGTATATAACTTTATTGAATATTAATGAAGATATTGAGGATTAAAGAAGATTTGATTGTCTAATTAAGTACTGAATGAAACACTTCGTATTTTAGGCTTATTTAATTGTTAACTCAAAAAATAGTTAATGAAACATTTTGCAATTTAAAAAATATCTATTACAAGGAAGTTATTATTATTATTATTATTATTATTATTATTATTATTATTATTATTATTATTATTATTATTATTATTATTATTATTATTATTATTATTATTATTATTATTATTATTATTATTATTATTTTTTATTATTATTATTATTTTTTATATATATAATAACTTTTAATAATGTTTGAAAGCTTAAGAACAGACTTCATAGCAAAATATCAACTATTTCAAACCGATAAAAGAAAAATGTTTTTTTTTTGATGAACATCTAGTTTTCTTAGACAAAATCATGTAAATAAAAAGCTGGGCTCTTCTAATAAATAATTAGATTTAAGAAATAAAAATTTTAAAAAAAGTACTGAAAGAAGATTAGCTGTCTTCAAACTTCCAATTAATGACATTTATTGCCAGATGCTTATTTGCAAAAAAAAAAAAAAAAAATTAAATTTTTACACTATCTCTGAAAAGCACTTTCAAAATTTTTGAACAGAGAGAATAGTCAACCATGGCTGACACCACCTTACGTTCTAATACCAAAACATTTAATATAAACGTCAAGTTTGTTTACACGTTTATATGTGAGCTTCGTACCAAATTTGAAATATTACGTAAGTTTTTCGTTTTTTTTAATGAATTTTTTTTATATCTCATGTAAGGAAAAAATGAAATTCTAAGAAAATCACAAATAAACATTTGGAAATTTTTTCATTTTTTAGACGGTAAAAAAAAAACCTTTATTCTCATATATATATATATATATATATATATATATATAGTATATATATATTATATATATATATATATATATATATATATATATATATATATATATATATATATATATATATATATATATATATATTTTATATAATATATATATATATATATATATATATATATATATATATATATATATATTCCAAGCAACCTTCTATTGATTTAAATAAGTACAGTTTCAAAGCAGTGATGTCGAAGCAGGTGACTTGAAAACTGTTCCGAGATGTCTTCTTTTTTGGAGAGGCGGATCGGACTAGTAGTAGAGCCTCCTGTACATTGTCTAACGGCGACGCTGTTGTCGATGGTTCGTGTCCTGGCGCGAGTGAATTTTTTTTTGTCTTATTATTGCAAATTTCTCGCAACGAGCATGTTGTGCGCATGTCGGAGATCCTTGACTTTGGTCGGCTGCTCCTGTAACCCATGAGCACCCCTGAAAAATGCCGTGTAGCCCCAGAAGGGGTTCCAACCACCCTTCTGTGGATTTAAATAAGTAGCGAGTTTCAAAGCAGTGATATCGAAGCAGGAGATTTGAAATCTTCCGAGATGCCTTCTTTTTTGGGGAGGTGCAATCGGACTACTGGAAGACTTCTTACATTGGTCTAACGCGACGTTGTTTGTCGATGGTTCCGAAGTCTGGCAGCGAGTGTAAATTTTTTTCGTCTTCTTAATTGCAAATTTGTCGCGACTAGCATGTTGCTACGCATGTCTGCGTTCCTGTGACTTTGGTCGTTTTGCTCCTTGTAACAACATGAACACTCCTGAAGAATGCCTGTAGCCCCAGCAGGGGTTCTAACCATCCATCTGTGGATTAAAATAAGTATCGAGTTTCAAAGCAGTGATATTGAAGCAGGAGATTTGAAAACTTTTGAGAGATGCCTTCTTTTTCTGGGAGGCGGATCGAGGAAATAAGTGGTAGAGCCCACCTCAATATATAAACGGCGAACGATGTTTGTCGATGGTTTCGAGTCCTGGCGCGAGTGAAATTTTTTTCGTCCTTATTATTGCAATTGTCGCAACGAAGCAATCTTGTGCGCATGTCGGGCGTTCCTTAAACTTTGGTCCGGTTGCCTCTTGTAAACCCAGGACACCCCCAGAAAATGCCGGTAAGCCCAGCAGAGATTCCAATGCACCCTTCTGTGGATTTAAATAAGTGTCGAGTTTCAAAGCAGGGATATTGAAGCAGGAGATTTGAAAACTTCCGCGATGATGCGTTCTTTTTCTGGGGAGGCGGTCGGACTAGTGGTAGAGCCTCCTGTATATTGTCTACACGGCGACGGCTGTTTGTCGATGGTTTCGAGTCCTGGCGCCAAAGCGAAATTTTTTTTTTCGTTTTATTGCAAATTTGTCGTAAGAAGCATGTTGTGCGCCCCGGTCCGGCGTTCCTTGACCTTGGTTGGTTTGTCCTGTAACCCATGAGCACCCCTGATGAATGCCGTGTAGCCCCAGAAGGGGTTCCAACCATCCTTCTGTGGATTTAAATAAGCATCGAGTTTCAAAGCAGTGATATCGAAGCAGGAAACTGAAAAACTGTAACGAAATACCTTTTTTTCTGGGGTGTCGGATCGGACTAGTGGTGGAACCTCCTGTACATTGTCTAACAGCTACGCTGTTGTCGATGGTTCGAGTCCTGGCGCGAGTGAAATTTGTTTTCGTCATTTGGTTGGCAAATTAAGGCGCAACAAGCATGTTGTGCCCATGTCGGCGTGGCCTGACTTTTGTTGGGTTGCTCCTGTAACACGGGAGCAAACTAGCAGAATGCCGTGTAACCCCAGCAGGGGTTCCAACCACCCTTCTATGGATTTGAATAAATATCAAGTTTCAAAGCAGTGATATCGAAGCAGGAATTTGAAAACTTTCAAGATGCTTCTTTTTCTGGGGAGGCGGATCGCAATGGTGGTAGAGCTTCCTCTACATTGTCTAACGGCGACGCTGTTGTCGATGGTTCGAGTCCTGGCGTGAGTGAATTTTTCTTCGTCTTATTATTGCAAAATTTTGTCGCAACAAGCATGTTGTGCCTATGTCGGCGTTCCTTGACTTTGGTCGGTTGCTCCTGTAACACGGGAGCACCCCAGAAGAATGCCGTGTAGCCCCAGCAGGGGTTCCAACCACCCATCTATGGATTTAAATAAGAATCGAGTTTCAAAGCAGTAATATCAAAGCAGGAAACTTCAAAACTGTAAAGAGATACCTTCTTTTTTTGTGGTGTTGGATCGGACTAGTGGTGGAACCTCCTGTACATTGTCTAACAGTGACGCTGTTTTTGATGGTTTGAGTCCTGGCGGCGAGTGAAATTTTTCTTCGTCTTATTATTGCAAATTTGTCGCAACAAGCATGATGTTCCCATGTCGGCGTGGCCTGACTTTAGTTCGTTGCTCCTGTAACACAGGAGCAAACTAGCAGAATGCTGTGTAGCCCCAGTAGGGGGTTAAAAGCACCCTTCTATGGATTTAAATAAGTACCATTTCAAAGCAGAGATATCGAAGCAGGAGACTTAAAACTGTTCCGAGATACCTTCTTTTTCTGGAGTGGCGGATCGGACTAGTGGTAGAGCCTACTGTACATTGTCTAACGGCGACGCTGTTGTTGATGGTTCGAGTCCTGGCGCGAGTGAAATTTTTCTTCTTCTTATTATTGCAAATTTATTCCAAAAGCATTTTGTGCCCATCGCCGCGTGGCTTGACTTTTGGTTGGTTTGCTTCTCCTGTAACCCAGGAGCAACCCATCAAAAATGCCGTGTAGCCCCACCAGAGATTCCAATCACCCTTTTATATCTATACCCTCTTATTGCCAGACCATAGTTCACTACTATACATTAGCACAGGTAATAACAATACCCGTCATGTAATACCCTAGCACACTCAAGACTTATTCCCTTTTCATCCACTAAGGATTTAATTGCACTCACAAGCCATCTTCCTGCCATTCACAACGTTTCATACTAGCATTCGCATCATCCGTTATCCTTTTTCATCCACCATAATATGCCTAAAATTTTTGAACTGAGACATTGTTCCAAGTTGCTCACCATCTAACATAACTTTAAACCCCGGGAACTGTCCTCACTCACAACCATAACCTTACTCTAATTCTACGTTTACTTTCAAATCCCTCCCTTTACACACCTGCCAAATTCTCTCTCTATTTTTTTGATTTTTTGCTTTTTCATATATATATATATATAATATATATATATATATATATATATATATATATATATATATATATATATTACATATATTATATATATATATATATATATATATATATTATATATATATCAGGCAAGGCCGCGGTTTTTACCAGAGGGAAGCACATGAGGCGGGGGACTTCCTTCTAAAAAAATAAAAGGCAAATAAAAACAACTAATGTAAGAAAATAATTTAAATTTCACTATTTTATTACATTTAAATTAATTTTAAATGTTATACAATGACGATAATTTAACATTAATATCAATTTATTTTCTTTCCCGAACATTTTTTTCAGGAAGGATCAG
>JABUQX010058408.1:0-27500 GCA_015478945.1 Trachelipus rathkii | reverse complement strand
AATATATATATATATATTATTATATAGTCAACACAATACATTTTTTTTATATTTTACGTGCTTAGGGGACTATCACATATTTCTTTATTTATTTGAAAACAAATTCTAATATATATATATATATATAATATATATATATTATATATATATATATTATTATATAATATATATATTATATATATATTATATATATATATATATATATATATATAGTAGTGAATACCTTGGAAATATATAATATAGTAGTGATGTATTAGGTATATGTTTAATAACAACTCCGTACGCTCATTTGGCTTTCGTCATGAACGTACGCTCGTATATATGTGTGTGTTATTATATTATTGTATACATGTAATATATATATATATATAATATATATATATATTATATTACTATATTATATATATATATATAATATATATAGATATATATATATATATAATATATATATTATATTATATATATATATATAACACCTCACGTACGTTCATGACTTCGTCATGAACGTACGCTCGTGTGTGGGCGAGCTTCGGCGCACACACACACACGGGTTATATATATATATATATAATATATATATATATATTATATATATATATATATATATATATATATACTATTATATATATATATATAGATATATAATATATATATATATATATATAATATGTATGATAATATATATATAGTATATATATTATATATTTATATATATATAATATATATATATATATATATATATATATATATATACAATTACTTTTCATTAATATCAATATATACAAAATAGTCTGATCAGATTCTGGGAACAATCATGGGGTTTAGGGCCTTCCGTTCCTACGAGTGAGATTTACGCTAGTGGTGCTTATTTTTTGACTAGTAAATATATAATAATATAATATATATAATATATATTATATATATTATATATAATAATTATTTAAATAATAATATATATATATATATATATATATATATATATATATATATATATATAATATTTTAATATATATAAGCACACATTTCTAGAACTCCAGATATAATATATATATATATATAATATATATATATATAATATATATAATTATATATATATATATATATATAATATATATATATAAATATATATATTATATCTAAATATATTATATATATATCAGTGGCGACTTCAGTAACTTTTTACTACTCGTGCCTCTCTCTCTCTCTCTCTCCTCTCTTCTCTCTCTCTCTCTATATATATATATATTATATATAAACTATATATATTATATATATATATATATATATATATATATATATATATTATAATTATATTATATATATATATATAGTATATATATATACATATAGTATATATATATTATATATAATATATATATTATATATATATATATATATTATATATATATATATATATATATATATATAATATATATAAATATATATATATATATATATATATATACTATATATATATATATATATAATATATATATTATATAATATATATATTATATATATATATATATATATATATATATATATATATATACTTGAGATATTCCTGCTAAAAAGTTTTCTATGTATTAAAACGTTTTCTTTGGTTGTTCATGGTTAGCGATAATATTTATAATATTTTATAATAATTATAATAACTATAATAATTTAACTTCCATTATTGTTAAGTATTTTTTAGAATTTTTTAAATTAATTTAATTATTTTATTAAATATTATTTGTTATAAAAATATATATTTATAATGTATAGTATTTAAACATATTATTATAAACACTATTTATAAACAAATTTTGTACTGCAAATTCAGAATTCGGAAACCGTCCGACGTTCCCCGCTCTCCTCTTTGAGCAGAGATGCCTCCATTTTTAATGGTTAAAGCGTTATTGAATAGGGTATACTTATATCTTAGATTTGTCATAATCTATATTATTATGTAATAATGTTAAAAAAAAATAAGAAATTTTTATTCGTAACATTATTAAAATTTGTAAAAATAGATAGTTTCTATAATGTTAACTCGTGCTGAGCACAATTAGCACGAGTGCAGGAGTCGCTTCTTATATAATATATATTTATTATATATTACTATATAATATATATATATATATTATATAATATTATATATATATATATATATATAATATATATATATATATATTAGTAGTGATGCCTCTATTCAGTGTTATCAAAGGATGCCGACAGTGCTCGTTCTTATCAGCGATAGCTGATAAGAACACGTGTTTCGAGATAAGAACACGTGTTTTTAGTGATAATGTAATGTATTTGTTATGTTAGTTCGTAATTATTTTTTATTTTATTATTTACTATTTTTATTTTTTATTATTATTATTATCATTATTACTTTATTATTATTTTTTTTATATTATTTCTTTATTTTGTATCTATTCCTCACGCCGTAACAGCAGCCGTCGGTGTAGATACAGTTACCACAGAGCGCGTGAGCGCACGCGCGCGTTGCGCGTGCGCGTGCGCGTACAACACATACATACATTATTATTATTATTATTATATTATTATTATTATTATTATTATTTTATATTATATTATTATTATTATTTATTATAATTATTATTATTATTATTATACATCGAAAAATTTGAGATTTCACGTAGGTGATCTCATTTGAGGCGCCTTGTGCTCAAACATCCGACTCAACTCCGTTTCAGCCTCCTGTTCCGCACCGCACTTGCCACGTGCCGCACCGCCCACCGCACCGCATGCTCTGCCCCCCAACTCTCGGTTCGATCCACCAGCAAAGGGCGACTCCGGTTCACCCCGTTCCGTCCCGATTCTGACTCCCTGTATATATATATATAGGTGAAATAATTTTTAGGCTCGGGCTCCGGCTCAGCCTATGGCTCCAATATATATCTACAATTGTTAGAGCTATCGTATCGGGTTAAAATTTGGAGGGGGGTTAGATGATGAGGTAACCTCGTCGTAGACGAGGTTATGTCCCACTGGATCCCCCGAAGGGGGACCCCACCCCCTTAAAAATCGAAGTTTTCGTAATTGGCTAAATTTTGGTGAGAGGATTCAGAGTTGAATTTCTAGAAATAGTTGATATGGGAATCTGAGGAGTTAACACTGCGGAGCCGTGTTAATAAACAGTCGAATGACAGCAATATTGGTGTGTTTATATGGGTTATCGAGGCCGTGGAGCTTGAATATGATGGTTATAAGTCCATATAGGGTGTCTAGGACCCCACAAAGGTTGGATTCCGTCCCCAAACATGAAATATTGACATAGAACGATGAAACTCGGTATTTACCCATCATATAAGGTATACCATATATGAGTTAAATAGCCGTACACACCCCAAAACGGAGGTCTCCGGAACCCCCAAACCTGAAATATTAACGTAGAGTGATGAAACTCGGTATACAACCTTGTGAGGATGTATCTTAGATGTAGACGGGAGTAAAATGACTGTGGGTGCCCCAAATGGGGTACTGGCCCCCAAATCTGAAATATTGACATAGAACAACGAAACTAGTATACAGCCTTCTCACGGATGTAATCTAGGTGTAAACAACAAAAATTAAGAAAACGATTAAACGGGCGAGGGGACCCCATTTAGGGGACCGGCCCCCAAACCTGAAATATTAACGTAGAGTGATGAAACTCGGTATACAACCTTCTGAGGATGTATCTTAGATGTAGCAGGGAGTAAAATGACAGCGGGTGCCCCAGATGGGGTACTGGCCCCCAAATCTGAAATATTGACATAGAACAGCGAAACTTGGTATACAGCCTTCTCAGGATGTTTCTTAGGTGTATCCGATGTAAAATGACCGAGGGGACCCCATTTGGGGGACTGGTCCCCAAACCTGAAATATTAACGTAGAGTGATGAAACTCGATATACAACCTTCTGAGGGTGTATCTTAGATGTAGCCGGGAGTAAAATGACTTGGTATAAACATATCATATAAGCTATCATTGCTGAAGCCAGTGTTAAATTGTAGTGAGGACCCCATGGGGGGATGCTGGCCCCCTCAAACATTGAATATTGACGTAGAAAGCTGAAACTCGGTATACAATCTTCATATAAGCTATCTTCATTGTAGATGAGGTTACATATCCGTGCATCTTCCAAGGGGGGATTTTAGCCCCCCAAACATTGAATATTGACGTAGAAGGCTAAAACTTAATATACATCTTTCTTATGATGTATTCTCGATACAGAAAAGAAGAAAATTTAAAAATAAAAATTTTAAAAAAATATGAAAAAAATAAAAAAAAAATTTAAAAATTAAAAAAAAAATTAAAAAAATTAAAAAAAATTTTTTTTAAAACTTAAAAAAAAATTAAAAATTTAAAAAAATTTTTAAAAAAATTTTAAAAATAAAATTAAAAAAAAAATTAAACATTTTTTATTCTTTGTAAGTTTATAACTTAAAAAAAATTATGTTTTTTATATAAATCAAACACCCTCCAGAGCCTCCTGAGCCTCCAGAGCCTCCAGAGCCTCCCCAGCATCCCCCCAGCCTTCCCAGCCTCATGACCCTCCCCATCTATGATCTATTGATTCATGTCATATTTTGTATAACATAGGGTTGGCCGACGCACCGGGTGTGGTGCGGTGCGGTGCGGTGCGTGGTGCGCTCATTTTGGTTCGGTGCGGTGCGCATCAAAATTTCAGCAACCTGGTGCGGTGCGGTGTGGTGCGGAAGAAAAAATAAAAGTGCGGTGTGGTACGGAGCACAAGAAAAATTAGTGGTGCGGTGCGGTGCGTGGTGCGGGCCTCTTGATCGCACCGCACTGCACCAGCTTCCCGACAAATTTACTAAGAATTCTAGAAAAAAATGATGATGGCGAAAATTTGTTTGCCTCGATAGATGTATTTATGTGTATTCTGGTCATTTTAGATCAAATTATATGTGTATATATATATATATATATATATATATTATATATATATATTATATATTATATATATATATATATAATATATATATATAATATATATAATATGCCCCTTATGTAGATGTTTTTGGCTAACAAATCATCAGGCGAATAAGGGTGGAAGGAAGATTAAAAAGTTATTTTTGGAGCAAGAAAATTAACGATGTAGGACACTTACGTTGGTACAAACACGCTTAGCACGTCTGATATTCCTATTCTGAGTTTATCAAAATTAACGAGTGATATGTAAACAAAAGTTTTCCATTTACGATGTTCATTCCATCATTAATCGTAAGATTAAATGAAACTGTACCTTGAATTTTCAAGAAATGGGAGTTCCAGCAGTCTCAATAACATTACTTTATTACCTTCAATCAGTGTTCGGTAATCTCCCCAATGATATGAGACACTCGAGCGATTAAGGTGACGGATATGTTGATACTTACTACTCACGAGTTATTACGAGACGGATGACAAACGAAGGTGTGAATCGATTATCATAGATGTCTAATGATTGAAGTACAATGATACAATTGGTATAGAATAAAATTGTTCATGGGATGGGCGTAAGACATTTATTATTCATCACAGCGCCGTTACTGGCAAGAGATTCATTAAGTTCTTTCAACCTTAACATAATTTCAGTAACGTCATGTATTACTGAAAGTTAGCGAGCTTTAATTCTTGGCCTGTATTTTATTTAGTGCTACAAGCCATGGGTCGAATGATTAAATTGTGACGCACTTGACCTATATTTTGAGAGAACTTTGCTGACTCTTGTTTTAGATGTCACAACATTTCTAATGTTAATGATGACTGACGGAGTTTGTGTTGTTCACTCAAGAAAGAAATATAATTTTCTTTTATATTGGAACCAGCATCTCTCATGACACAGTGGACATCATCTGGGGATAGGTTCCATTTCGACAACATTCCATTATACGTCACTGATATGTTCACATGTAGACGTCAGTAGAGGTTCTGAGCACGACACAAAATTTGGGTTTCGAAATAATTGTCAACGGCATGACTACTCAGAAAAACAAAGAAACTGCTGATTGAGTATCTGACCATTCGTCGGTGGAGAAAGATAACTTGGATGATTATTTGATTGGGGTTATTAATTCTGACACTTTTAGGTTAATTTTATCATACTTTTTTTTTCAAATATCTCTGTAGTATTTAATTTGAGTAGTGTGTTGAAAGAGACCGATACTTTCGCAAGCCGTAAAAAAACAAGAATTTCAACGTGGCGAAGCAGATCATCCATTACTATAATTTCTGTAAATTTACTATATCCATCCTTTATGATTTTTCGTTTCATTGTCCCATATATTTGTATTTTATATTAGTTTCAAGAATAATCTGATTCGTGCTTAAAGCTGGAATTGGGGATCCTTTACTCTACATTTTTCTTGTGTTTGCTGCTTAGATAGTTCTTAACCCAGATGTCATTCTTCCTTTCCGAGAATAATTATGATTGCAAAGTGTACGGTTTGCGTTGTCATGGGAAACAATATCGAATTAATCCGAAACCACACTGGATAAGGATACCATTGAAAAATTGCTTCAACAGTTGATTTCGAGCGAATATACTAACAAGTACGAGCCTATCAATATTAATATTGCTAGATTTCGATTGTGACTTAAATTACTGTCACTACCTTGAGATGAACTAGTTCAATTCTCAAAAAGTTATTAAAATTTTCTTAACCAAATTCCATCTAGCACCTTGATTAATCAGCATTCCGAGTGTTTCTGAGTGCGAGAATGAAAAAAATAATTTATATATATATATATATATATATAATATATAATATATTATATATATATATATATATATATATATATATATAATATATATATTAATATATATATATATATTGGTCTCATTTCTTTACACATCACCCTCCAGGCAACATCTTACTGACCACCATTTATCCCCATATCATCATATACACACACTTAACGTCCTCACCCCTCATATCAGATAACATACATTAACACAGACATCCCTACTATCTTATATAATCCCTAAATGTGCGGGAGAAATTAGAATTGCCCACTATCGTATGTTCGCGATGTTATTAGAAGGCGACTAAGGGAGAGGTGGTAGTGGGTTGGCTGACCCAACTACACTTACCTCTATGCCTAGGAATTGCTAATGCAATGTTTGTAAGTAAGTTCACTACATGCATAGTTTAGAAAGATCATTTCTTTTGGCGAAATTTGATACTTGTCTTTTTCATCAGGTTTCATCAAAACTCTGAAGTTGAATTAAATTGTTTTGGGAGGAGAAAAGGATGAGAAGGTTGATGGATTGTATTTAGAAAGGGCAAATTTGATTTGCTCGCTGTGACGAAACAAAGATGAAAAGGAAACGGTGAAAAATGAGTGGTGTGGTGTGGTGTGAATATGTGTGGCTGTGTGTGGAAAGGAATGAGAGGAAGAGAGAAGGGAGGTGCAATTTTGATGAGTGACTTTGTGGTACAGAAGCTATGGTGAACTTGTGTGTGTGAGTTAACTCGAATTCTATTGTTAAAATTTAAGTTTGAAAATGTCAAGGTATGTTTGGTTGTGACGTAATATGATCCATCTGAGGGAAATGTTGAGAGAGGACGAATTCTGGGATAATACTGAAGATATCTTGGGATTGGGTTGAGTAAGGAGCTTCAGATTGATTGATTTGAGGGACCTAAATGGTTGGACAGGTGATCAGAAAAGAGATATATTAAAAGCAGTGATTTTATTATTAATGACCAAATATGATGAAAATGGAAATAGGAAGGTTGATTAAGATTTCTTGGGAGAAGAGGTATTGTTTTAGTAAATAACTTTCTTTTAAAACACAAAGATATCCATAAGATTAATATACTAGAAGTTTGTAAGGTAGAGAATGGTACAAAAGTGAAATCTATGATTGCTGATTGTGTTATTGAAGAAAAGAAAACTATTGAAGTAAATGTGTATAGGATGTTAAAATCATTGAGGGGATTATAGAATGGATTATCGGATCAAATTATGTTGTTCATGTAAAATTAATTTAGTGGGGGCTTGGATGGAGAAAAAGTGAATACGGAATGGAAGTTGGTAGATAAAATTAGAGTGAGAGGTTAACGTGAAACAAGCGTTAATAAGGATAAAGTATCTAAAAGAGCACTCGCAGTGAATCAGTTTTGAATGTGAACAAGTTGAACTGAACAAATTGGGAGCAAATGAAGAAGCAGTGTTAGCAGTGCAAAGGAAGTATGTGGAGGTGCTAAAGTAGGAACTAAGAATGTTAACAAGTGAGTGGGTGGACTTGAAGAGGTTGATGCAAGCGGTAAAAGAAAAAGAAGCGTGTTGAATGTTTTTTTTTTTGTTACTAAAAGCAAATAATGAAGTTTCAAAAGAAAGATGTTGGAATTTATATAAGGAGGAAAAAAAGAAATACTAAAAGGTGTAAACGTAGGAGAAAACAAGAGGGTTAAGAGGACAGGTTTGGAACTAGAGGATGAATAAGGACTTACAAGGAATAGGAAGCTCTTCTGGAATGAAGCGCGAAAGGTAAGTAAGAATGAGAATAAAGGGAACCTACTTAGAATAATGAATAAGGATGGTGCTTTTGTAACTGTTGTGAAAAATGGATGTGAGGGGAGTGTGGAAAGAACACAATCCGAAAATCTGGTATTAATATTACAAGTTAATGAAAGAGGGATATTGTGAAGTGTGTGGGTTTTGATGGTGCAAGAAGAAATAGGCATTTTTGGGATGAGGCCATTAGTAAGGAGAAGGTATATGGGATAGAGGTGAGGAAAGTTGAAGAATGATAAATCTACAGGTATAGATGAAATTACTTGGTGAAATAATCAAGAACGGAAGATAGATGGTGACTTGATTGGATTTGGCAAGTTGCCGGTAACAAACGTATATTGGAGGTTAGTTCGAGGATTGGAGGAGAGAAGTAATAGTACCCTTATATAAGGTAAGGGAGATTAAAGGGCGAACTGATAGGAATAAATAGGAATTAGTTCATATTGAGTGTTATATTGAAGGTATTTATGGGATATTTCTGTCGAAAGAGTGCGTCGAGTGACTGAAGGACTATTGATGAAGAACCAAGAGTGCGTTTAGGGAGTAGGATGATGTGTGGATACAAATCTTGGCAATTTGAAACAAATGACAGAGAAAATGAGGAGAAGAAGAATAAATGTATTTTAGGTTTTAATGGATTTGCCACAGAGCTATGAAAGATTAATAGGTAAGCTATCGCAAGGTGTTAGATAATATATAGTGGTTGTGGAAGGCATATATTAATAGAATCAAGTATGTTATTGATGATAGTGAAAGCGTTGGTTGTAAGAATAAATTGGGTGTCAAAAGTGAATTGAGGTTAATTTATAGCGAGAGTGATTCAGGATGTGTTATGTCTCCTGGGTTATTAAATTTGAATAGGATGGGGTTATGAAGAATTAGAGATAGGGGGGTTGGCAAAGGAAATTGGTGTTAGGAATGTGCGAGGAATGTAGGTGAGTGGAGGGTGCCTTACCTATTATATGCGAATGATTTGGGTTTGTGTGGCGAATCTGAAAGAGAGTTTGAGAGGATTGGTAGAGAGATTGGCAACGGTGGTTGTAAAGAGGCGTTTGAAAGATAAACGTAGCATAAGAGTAAGGTTATGGATGTGAGTGAGAACAGCCTCCGTATGAAGTTATGTTAGATGTGAGCAGCTTTAACAAGTGTCTGAGTTTAAATATTTAGGATATATTGTGGAATGAAAAGGGGAACGGATGATGCAGAGTTAAGTAGGAAAGTTGTGGAATGCAGAAGTGGGGCTGGTGCAATTAAATCATTGATGGATGATAAACTTACTAAGTCTTGATTGCGCTTAGGCTTACATGAGGGTATTGTTGTTAAACTGTGTAATGCATGGTAGTGAGGACTATTGGTCTGGAATAAGGGGTATAGATCTAAAGTTCAATGAGTTGAGATGCGACAATCTTTTAGGGGTCGTGATTAGGAGCTTGAAAAGAATGGATAAATGAGGAATGAACGTAGTTAGAGAAGTTATGTGGTGTAAGAAAGGGGTAAATGAGAGAAATAAATAAAAGTTACCTTGAGATGGTTTGGTCATGTGGAATTGATGAATGATAGTCGGTTGGTTAGGCGGATGTGTGTGGTAAGTGTGCTGGGAATCGACCAGCTGTGAGACCGAAGAAAAAGTGATTGATCAGTAAAGGAATGTTTGGAGGAGAGAAATGTAAGTTTGCCAGAGGCGAGAATAAAGGTGCATAAAAGGAGTGAATGGCTGGGTTTTGTGAGGGGGTATGGTTGTGGCCTAACTAAGGGTTGGGCCAAGGATGAACCCATACACTGACGATATGCCATAGTGAGGTTCCGTCTGGTCCCCTGAAGCTCTAGGGTTGGATTTTCTGATTCGACGATTTCTCACTAATAGGTATAGAAGAGGGCGTTAAGGCTGGCTTTCTTTTCACTTGTGTTCAATAAACTGTACTTCTTTTCTTTTCTGATGCATGTCACGCACTTTACCCCCAGTTATGGGGAAAAAAAGAAGATTATATATATATATATATATATATAATATATATTATATATATATATATAATTATATATTAATTATATATATATATAATATATATATTATATATATATAATATATATATATATATATATATATATATATATATATATATATTATATATATATATATTATATATATATTATATATATATATAAATATATATATAATTATTTATATATATGTAATAGGATATATTAAAGGTTAGTATCCTGGAATATTAAACGGCCTCCCGAAAATACATATGAATAACGTACCGATCAGACCCATTTTAACAGCTTTTACGACTCACAATTATAAACTGGCAAAATTCTTAGTCCCTCTACTAACCCCATTTTCAACTAATGATTTTACAATAAAGAATTCCTACCAATTCAAGAACTGGCTATCCACTATTAATCTTCACAACTATTTCATGACCAGTTTTGATATTGAATCACTTTACACCAATATCCCCATTAACGATGCCATTAACATCCTACTAGAAAACATTTTTGAAATAAATACCCAATTTAATGGTTTTAATAAGAAAGAATTTAAAACACTTTTGCAACTTGCAGCCCAAGATACATACTTCTTTTTTGATAATGTATTATATACACAAACTAATTCCCTAGCTATGGGCTCACCATTAAGCTCAATCCTGGCCAATGCATACTTGATACACCACGAAAAAATCTGGCTTGAAAATTGTCCCCCCCCTCTTCAAACCTACTTTCTATAAAAGATATATGGACGATACGTTCCTACTTTTTACAGATAAAAACAAAATTCCATATTTTTTTGACTATGTAAACTCACAGTTACCAAACATAACTTTCACACATGAGGACGAATCAGAGAACTCCCTTCCTTTTTTGGATTTGTTCATCAGAAAAACCTCATCAGATTTCTCCACGTCAATTTATAGAAAAAAGACCTTTACAGGACTTGGCTTAAAACTTTTTCAGCCATACCCCCCTTGCTTTCAAATGTAATAGTATTAAAACCCTTTTATACAGAGCTTTTCATCTATCTTCCACTTATAGTTTGTTACACAAAGAATTTACATTTCTGTCAAATTTTTTCGTATCAAACCTCTTCCCTCTCTCTTCCATAACACATCTTCATTAAACAATCTCTTAACGCTGATTAGAACTCACACATTATGTTTCATTAACACACCATAAAATGAAGTGGTATATTCACTCTCAAATTATTATTGAACACTTTTACACACTAAACTAGTAAAGACATCTGTATATCGTTTTAAACTAATAGAGTTTAAAAATTAAAATAAATTTGACTTTAAATTAATACATTTAAATTAATTAATATTTCTAATAATAAAGAAAAAAAATAATTCACTAACGTTATATTTAAACCGAAAATTAAACTGATAAAGGACAAAGATAAGTTTTATGTTGTTCCTCTTCTAAACGGCTACATTTTAGACAACACACTAAACAGTAACGAGTGGGCTAAAAAAGAGGTGTTTAAAAAAAGAAACAAAAAATCCCTATAATAAATTACATGTACCATCATTTAGGCAAAAAGATAAAGAAAGATAAATTATTTAAATAAACAAGAATATTTTAAATAATAAAAAAAAAAAAAAGGAAAAACCAAAATAAAGGATCAAGAAATATTTTACATCTTTTCGGGGAATAAAAAATACCGAAAAACTGATAGTGCAACAACAGTTTAAAATAATTACTGATTTAAATAAAGATCGAAAGTGAATGTAAGAATTGATGTATTTATGTTTTCTAGCAGTGTATACATCTCTAATTGTGAAATAACGTAAGTTAATAAAAGTCCCATGTTAGTTATTGCTGTTCAAAAGTAGCATGATATAATTGCTAAAGAAAAAATATATATATACGACCTATCCTACCCCACTACTATATATATACTACCGATACTATACCATAACCCTATCACCACCCTATACTATCATACATACTGATACTATACTATACCTATAATAACATATATATACCCTACCTTATCATCACCTATATACCCCTACTCACTATACTCACCTATTCACTACCTACACTACTATATAAACCTAACCCTACCCCTTATAATACCCTATAACCTACACCACTCCTAATGTACTATACTATACTATATATATATATTCATACTATCATATATAATTATATATAATAAATAATATATATATATACTAATAAATATACTATATATATATATATATCATATATCACTATAATATATATATTAAATATATAGTATAACTATTATATATATATATAATTTAAATATATATATATATTAAAAATTCTATATATATACTAATATTTTAAAAATATATATATATATGTATACTATATAATAATATATATATATTATATTATATATTATAATATATATATATATATTATATATTATATATATATATATATACTATATATATATATATATTAATATATATATAATATAATATAACTATATAATATATTATAACTATATATAATATATCATACCATAATAAGTATATAATATAAATAATATATAATAATATACAATATAATATATATATACTATATATTATAAATAATATATATGTATATACTACTCATACTATATATATATATATATATATATATATATATATATATATATAACTATATAAAAATAGTATATATAATATATATATATATATATAATATACACTACCACTAAATAATATCATAATACTATGATAGTCCCCAAACCACTATACATATATACCATAATTATCACCATATATCATATACTACATAAATATATATACCACTAAATACAAGTAATATATCACATATATACCTATATATATATATAATATCACCTATAATCCCTATAATATCAAATACCGATTATACTAATATATATAATATATATATACTATATATATATATATACTATATATAAAATATATTATATTATATAATTAACTATTAGATATATATATATATACTATAATACGCGTAATATATATACGATATATATATATATAATATACCATATATATACATATATAACTATATATAATATAATATTATATACTACAATATCATAATAATACTAATTATATAAATATATATATGATTAACTAATACTATACATATATACATCATATTATACTATATATATCCATATATAATATATTATATACTATATAATATATATATAATATATAATATATATATATATATATATTAATATAATATATTATATATTATTATATAATATATTATATAGTTAAATATATATATAATATACTATAATACTTATATAATATATATACATATATATACATAAATATAAATATATATACCGTATATATATAATATATATATAATATTATATAATTAATATATAACTATATATATATATATATATATAAATTATAACTCCCTATATAATAATATATATATCTATATATATATATAATATATATAATATATATAGGGTCACGACCTCGAGTTGGTCCCGCGCGCTTAATTATATGACAGCAGTAGCCCTATATAAAGAGGTTGGATAATTTAGAAATCCATTTAAATGACGTTTTTATTCAACATAAGTAAAATATGCAGTGAAAGTATAAAAGTAACAAAAGTCCCTCATTCGCTTGAGATACTCTCATGCTTCGTGGCGAATTTTGGTCTAGTACAGCCTTTCCAGCGCGTTTTCCACAATAATGCCCTAACTTCGTATTTAGCGTCTATTTAGTTGATCGAAATCTCAAGTCGACAGCCCATTTCAATTGAAATTAATCTCTCTATTGCCGGAGGATAATTCTGTGAGAGGAAGAAGTATCTTTAGTGAATTTATTTAATTCTGATTTTTATTGTTATTTATTCTGACTCTTATCTGGAATGAATAAGACCAAGCAGAACGGTTACTAATATCATTATTTGAAACTTTATGCTAAAATATTGTCGCGCAAAATCTTACAGCATAAGATACAGAACATAAATTAAATTTTTACAAAGTTATAATGAAGTGCTACAATATAACTAGTATATATATATATATATATAATATATATATAATTATATATATATATATAATATAAGAATATATATACATAATAATATCTATATATATATCGTATAATAATATATAAAACCTATTATAATCCTATATAATATGGAAAGATGTATTCCATTAAACCCAGCAAAAATTTCTAAATAACTTTATCCATAATTCTTCATATCTCAAAAACTACAAATAAGCTTAAACAGGAAAAGGAATACATGCCAATAGGTTGCCAAAATTATAGGAAAAATGCTAAAAAAAAAAAAAAAAAAAAAAAAAGAAAACAAAAAAAAAAAAAAAAAAATCTCAAAAACATACATATTTAAATTCTATAAGCTTAAATTTATTTTTTAGCTAAAGAACTTCCCCAAGGGAATACCGCACCGATGGCAGGAGTGGGGGTCTCTCGGCCTTCCGGGAAACTACGGGGTAGGACTAATTCACCCCTCCGGAGGAGGGTCTCCGGAACCCCGGCTCTTTGGTGTTTGGGTGTCGCGGGGGTTCGTCCGCCCCTCCCCCTACGGGGGGATGGAAACGTCCCCCTAAGTGCTCCCCGTCGGCTCGAAGCCCACTACGTTGCCATGTAAACCTACAAATAAATATATATAATAATATTAATATTATATATAATATATAAATATATATATATATAATAATATATTATATAACTATTATTATATATATATATATATATATATATAAATAGTATATATATTATATATAATATATATAAATATAATATATATATATATATATATTTCAATTTAAACCTTGCTAAACACGCAAGTAAAAGATAATATTAAACTTTAACCCCATAAAATAATATTACTTTAAACAAATTTTATATCTTAATTACATTAAAAAACTGTTAAAAACAACAAAAGGATAGGGGGGGGAGAAAAACCTTTTGAAGGAGAGGCCTTTCTGTCCTTTCAGGACTTTATTCAATCAAGGTATCACACGCAATAACTTCTTGATATATGAATGATCATTGACTGGGTAAAGTTTGAGTTTGTTGGTTGTCTTCTTTGAGATTTTTCAAAATGATTTTCCATTTTTTATCTGTTAACAATATATTATTAAGGATGGGATCAATCTTTATTTCACCCTCTATTATATTCATATGTTGCTGCTTAGTGTTGTAGATCAACATGCTTTCTATTAATTTTCGCTTGAATGTATTGCTATTTTTATGTATGATCGAGTGATTATTTTTGTTAATAAGATGATTAAGACTCTCTCTATGTTTGACGAGGGCCGAGTTTAGGGTACCCTTTTTTAAGTCATGACCATGATGACTTATTCTCCTCTTCACATCAACTGATTCCCCTATATAAAAATCGGAACAAGAGGAGCACTTTATGCTATAAACTCCCTGAATGGGTAGAGCCTGTGTGGGGTCTGAAACCGGATTTCTTTGTTGCAAGAGCGTCTTTAAATTAATAGAAAGCATGTTGATCTACAACACTAAGCAGCAATATATGTATGATCGAGTGAATATATAGATTGATCCCATCCTTAATAATATATTGTTAACAGATAAAAAATGGAAAATCATTTTGAAAAATCTCAAAGAAGACAACCAACAAACTCAAACTTTACCCAGTCAATGATCATTCATATATCAAGAAGTTATTGCGTGTGATACCTTGATTGAATAAAGTCCTGAAAGGACAGAAAGGCCTCTCCTTCAAAAGGTTTTTCTCCCCCCCTATCCTTTTGTTGTTTTAACAGTTTTTAATTATTAATGAAATAAAATTTTGTGTTAAAGTAAATATTATTTTAGGGGTTAAGTTAATATATATATATATATATATATATATATATATATATATATATATATATATATATATATATTATATATATATATATATATATATACATATATATAATATATATTATATATAATGTTCCCCTGCTCCTAAAAAAAATAGCCAATATTTAATTTTATTTATTTATTATTATTTTCTTTTTTACATTTTCCTAACTAAAAATTTTACAAGGATTCCAAAAACTTATTCCTTTTCGCTGTAGCTGTTGTAGTTTTTTTTTTTTTTTGTTTTTTTTTTTTTTTTTTTTTTTACGCCTAAAATTGGACCAGCATTCCGCAGTATTCCTTTTTCCTGGTAGCTATTTGTAGTTTTTGAAGATATCTGATTGGAAAAAATGATAGTTTGCTGTAAGAAATACATATAGCCTATATTATATATATATATATATATATTATAATATATATATATATTATATATTATATATATATATATATTAAATATATATATATATATAGTATATATTATATATATATATAATATTATAATTATTTATATATATATATATTATATATATATATATATATAATATACTATATATATATTAGTTATATTTATATATATTATAATATAATATATATATATATAATATATATATTACATATATAGTATATATATATTATATATATATATTATATATATATATATATATATATTTTTATATTTTACACGATTTTCTCAAGAAAAAAATAGTCGCTGGAATTGTTAGTTAACAACAATTTTAGCTTTTCTTGTGACTGTATTAACCAAAATAAGATATCGTTACGGTGTTATTAAGCTACTGCATGCAAAAAGGATAAGGTTCAGTTTGGGGAAAATAATAACGAGATATTGTTCCAGACTTTCCCCAGTGGAGTACATGTAAGATTGAGCGTAGCAGCTGTTAAGTCTGAGGTCAGAGAGAGCATTGAGAAATATGAGACTGTGTAGAAAGGTGTGTCGCAACTCGCAAGAACCCCTCTTCAATGGAGGAGGTATGTGATTGAAGGTTCAGAAGAGCAAATTCCGTTATAATAACGATGAAAAAGAGAGTGACGCAAACAATTTGTTGATAAGACGAAAGGCCTAGATTCAACCATCTGATCATGAGGAGCAGTTGTAAGGGAATACTCAGATGCGTGAGCAGAGGCGAACGACACCCCTATAAAGATCCAAACAACTGAGGTTGGTTTGAAGAATTTCTGAATACGCTCAGAACACCCCAACCTTTTAGAAGCTTGGTTTAAAAAGAGAAGTAATATGAAATTTCCATTTAAGGTACGAGAAAAATAAACCAAGAATATTAAGGACAGACGAAGCGTTTGAGTTACTTGTTTACAAAGGGAAGATATTATAACCTTGTGTGAAAGGTAATGCTGGAGTGGAAGGATGGAGGAGCTGAGCTTTTGGAGTAATGGTAAATAACCATGTTCTCATGCCCCCAAGAAATTTCGAAGAAAGATCAGATGCTATTTGATCCAGTGTGCCCTTCTAGCTGTGAGCTAATTGGTTGTTTGAAAAGGACGTCTAATCAAATGGGGAGTTAATGAAGGGGTGAAGTCAGGTTGGCCCATAGAGTAATATTGATGAAAGCAATAGAGAGGGTCTTTATTAAAAAGTAGAAATAGCTTAAGGATAAATACAGGACCCATGAGGAACACCATATTTATAATTTAAAGGATGAGCAGATGCATTCACCAAAAATACTGAATGAAAGAGGACCAAAAAACAGAAAGACTAGCAAGAAGATCGCCAGTAGAGCGCTTCTTACGAAAGCCGTACTGGCGAGCAGAGAAAAGATTAGAAAAATTGAGATGTTTTCAAATCCTCCTGCTACGATAGATTCGAAAACTATAGAAATAACAGAAGTTAGAGAGATTTGGCGATAGTTGGAGGGTTGAGATTGGTTCCTTTTTTTGTACAGGAGCACCTTTCCAGCAAGAAGAAAAAGGCCGAGTAAAAAGACAGAGACGGAATAATTTAACAAGGTAGAATGCAAGCTTGAAAGCCAAGTTTTTGCATTGGCTGATGCCATAGAACCGTACGCTTTCTTAGTGTTAAGCCCTGAAAAAGCAGAAATAACACCTTTTGAAGAAATTACAATATTAGCATATTATGTTGGAAGGAGGTGGTGAAGAAGGAATAGCAGTGGAATCGTCTAGGGTGAAATAGAAGGAATGGTTGAGCCAAAGAGTTCAGCTTTAGTTGAAGGTTAAACGGCAGTGCAGACGGAAAATACTAAAAATGGGCAAGAGGAAGAAGCAAAGTTAATGTTAATATTTTTTGAAAAATCAGAAAGGACATGAGGAAGAGGAGCCAGTAAGATTATTGCAGAGTTAAACCAAGGTTATTCCGGTTTAGTTGAAGTAAAGATCATAGGGTGCCACGCCACCATGCCAGAAGAGAATTAGCTTCCGTGGCTTTGCACACTCCGAGAGACCCATTCCACGTAAGCTGTAGTTATTCCATGGGAAATCAAGGAAGTACGACCGCAAGTCCGACATGTTAGCAGCACCGAAGTGCCAAAAAACGTTTTCTCACCGTAGGCGGGGTTCTATTCCTGCGGAAAGACTTGAAGAGATAGAGCAGAAAAACAGATATATGAGAGTGATCGGAGGAACCCAGAGGAGGAAAGAATTTACAGAATAAGGATAAGAATTAGAGATTAGGAAAAGATTTGTAATATGTTGGGTTCATCTTCAAGACGATCAGAGATACGAGTAGGAAGTTGCACTAACTGCTCGAGATAATTTTGGATAGAAAAGTCGTAGCAAGGTTCATAAACTTTATCTTAAGAATTAGAGGAAAGCAATTGGCCGTGGTGAAGTTGAAATAAACCAAGAATGATGATTTCAGAGAAATGTGAAGAAGAGAGAGAATGTGTTATAATTTATTATGACAGGTAGCTTTGAGCCATTTAGGTAGAATATCGAAAACTCTAAATCAAAGGAGATACCGGGAACAAGCATCATTTGCACACATTGGCACACTGCCCTTCTGGCTGGAAAATTGAGGGAAGAATAGTTAGGAGTTTAACAGAGCAGAATTGGAAGTCAGAACGCTCAAAACCTAAATTTCGGTTAAGGAATAAAAGATTGAGTTAGTGGTGAAGAGTGATGTTTCTACAAAAAGATAAAATAGATTTCAAACGGCGAATGTTGCAGAAATTTATGAAAAAAAAGGCCGTACATCAAAATTAGGCCGGCAATTCCGTGACGGCACCAAACGCCATCACCGGAGGCCGTCAATGGCCTTTAATTGTGATGATGGTAGGGTGGATAAAGGGTTATTTTTGGAAGCTTCTCGGAGACTAATCGCTTGGCTGCCATTTTATACCATTTTTTATTTTCTTTTTTAAGAGATGAGTGTTGTCTGTAAATTGTATTTTAGGTGTGGATAAAAGGAGAGCTTACTACCAATGCTAGAAAGAAAGTGGGATATGAGCACCAAAAGGGAGAACCCATTGGCACTGGAGTTTCCATTGGGATGTTACTCTAAGACTCATAATTATGACCGAATTGTCCTAATACCATCGCTTTCAGGAGCGATTACTTCTTCCCTTTGATATATATTTTATATAATATTATAATATATATATTATATATTATATTATATATATATATATATAATATTATATTATATATATATATATATATTATATATATATATATATTATATATTATATATAATATATATATATAATATAATATATATATATTAAATATATATAATATATATATATATAATATATATATATATTTTATATATTATTATAATATATTATATATATATATATATATATATATATAATTATAGTATATATATTAATATTATAATATAAATTATATATATAATAATATATATATAATATATATATATATATATATATATGTCGGTGCGGTGCGGTGCGTGGTGCGCAAATTTTGGTGCAGTGCGGTGCGCTGTGGTTCGCTCTCGGTGCGGTGCGCAAGTGCGCACTGCAAAAGAGCCGGTGCGGTCGTGTGCGGTGCGGTGCGGTGGCGTTTGATATGGGTGGTGGCGGGGCGGTGCTGTGTGCACACCTCCCGGTGCGGTAGGGTGCGCGTGCCGCAAAAAATCCGGTGTTCGGCCAACACTAGTATAACATAACACAAAACTTTCATTTATTTTTTTTTATATATTTTAAACAGTTTGTTTTTACTAAAATTTTACCCTTTTTATATTAAGTTAAGAAATTTTGTGTTTCACATACCCTTAAACCGTAAATCAGATAAAAATCCAAACAACCCACCCCTTCACCCTCCCTACCCCAATCCTGGATATTTTTACATTAGCTAGTAATATTTAACAAAATTTATCATAACCTTGTCTATATAAATATCATACTGATCAATGAAATATATGCTAACGTAACAAACGCGTTTTCACATCAATAAAGCAACATAGCATCAACTGAACTACGAATATAACGTACACTCACAAACCTAACACACTTAAACACGAAAACTGGTAGCATTAACAAAGTTCCATCTTTAACAACAGTTAAAGTAACTAACATTGCGCGCAGAACGTAACCTACTACACTTTTTCTAACATATCACTGATATTTTTACATTACATATAACATTTAACAAAAATTTATCCACAACCTTGTGTAAGTATTCATACTGATCATGAATATATGCAAACTAACAAAGTTTTCATATCAATAAAGATAACATATCATAACCCGAAATACGTAATATAATGTACAACGACAGACCTAACACCTTATACATTGGAATAACCAGTCAACATTAACAAAGTTCCATTCTTAACAACAGGAAAGTAACTAACGCTGCACACAGAACGAACCTATTCACACCTTTTTCCAACATATCGCTATTATTACATTAACAAAGTAACATTTTAACAATTAATTTATCATAACCTAACCTATTATCATTACTGACCAACGGAAAATACGCTGACGCGCAACAAGATTTCACATCAATATAAGCTAACATATTCATACCCTTACCTAAGAATGTAATATACAACGACAAAAACCTAACATACCTTATGGATGAATAAAACAGCTAACATTAACAAAAGTTCCATACTTAAACAGTAATGACTAACATAGCATCCAAAATCCCGAATGATATTAACGGTTTCAACCAAATCTCTAACAAATCATTAGTTGGTTCACATTAACATGGTAATATTGTATCATAACATTGTCCTATTATCATACTGATCAACGAATATATGCCAAGGTATAACAAAGTTTTTGGCTTAACAAAGCTAATATATCATAGTCTGACCAAGAATATAACATACAACGAAAACCTAACACCGCTTAAGCTTGAGAAATAAAACTGGTTTCGTGCCTTATATCTATCCTCCAAAAAGAGGTGTATATAACAAATTGAAACATAACAAAGAGACACGGAGCATAAATAAAGTACAACTTAACAATCGCCGTGACACAGAATAATTCGTACAAATAGGTTTATAACCTTGAACTATTAATAGTTACAACTCATTTCCTAAGAGTGGCGTTCGTTCTAAAGAGAAAATACGCTAAGCAAAAAATTTAATTCTTTTTGACATTCTGGGATAAAAAAATAATAAGGGCAAAAAATTCTGTTTAGTTATGACTTATCTTGAATAATATATATTTTAAATTTGCGATTCACACTATTTAAAAAACGGCAGTTTAACATTTTTTACTCCAACAAATGCAAAAAGATCTATTGCAATATGCATATAATACTTTAATTTTGTATTTTCGCTCGAGAATTAGACAAAAGCTTTTCGTTGTGAAATTGCGAATTAAAACTTTGTTTCGTGGTTATTGGTTTGAGATTGTTATACATTTCTTTAAATACACTTTTTGTTATTTAAAAACTTTTGTTTATTATTTTATTTTATTCTTTAAAAACTTTTTAGTTTTTTTAATAAAATAAAAAACTTTTAATTATTTAATTATTATTTCTTTAATTTTATATTTTCTTTTTATACTAAAAATAAAATTTGTAACTTTTTCAAAGTTTAAATTAACGATAATAAAAATTATAGTAGTGTTTTATTACATTTTACCCTTAAAGAACTAGGTAAAATCTTAGTGAAGGTCAAGTAAATTACAAACCACCCCTTACCCGTCCCAACCCTGATCTATGCGAAGACAGAGAGAGGTATGATCTTAATCTGATCTATTGAATCTGTTTGAACGATATCCATAAATCATAAATTTCGAGTATCATTTGGTAGATACAACATAGCATAAAGTAAATTGTCGTTATCTATACTCAACGGCCTTCGAATAAATGTCTGACATACCAAAGTTCCACATCAAATAAACTAACATAAACATAACCTAGAATAGTATGTAAAGAGTATATATATGAGTATATAAACATCAAATCCTAACGATTAGACCTTATTAAACATGAATAAACGTCAATTTAATATTAACAAAATATCATATTATTACAAACAAGGAAAACTATAACTGTAACGATGCATACAGCACACCAAACCGATTAATATCAACACATTTTTTTCCAGAAACATATCTCTTATAACATATTTACTGTTATTTTACATTATAACATAGTAACATTATTAAATTTCAAAATTTATCATAAACCTATTACGCAAATATATTATATCAAATAATGGTAGACCAACGTGATAATATTTGCATAAAAAACGTAATCAAAGTTTTCCATACAAATAAATTGACTAACATATAGAATTCCTTTAACTAAGAATATAATTGATACACACCTGCGCTCTTCATTAAATAAACCTTAATACATTATAAAGACACCGAATAAATTATTACACATAACAAAAGTTTCACACTTAACAAGAGTAAATATTAAAGTAACTAACATTGCCAAACAGAACGATATCTTACTATTCCACACTATTTTTCTAAAACAGGTCTTTCAACATATATCACTGTTATTATTTACATTAACATAGTTAAACAGTATTAAACATAGAAGATTAACTATAACTATATAATACTAATATTAATTCATACTCGCCACCAATATAATTGCTGATACGTAACAAGGATTATTTCACATCAATAAAAGCTAATACATATCATATCCTGAACTAGGAATATATTAACGCACAATGGATACGAAAAATATACAACAAGAGAATACCTTATGATCGCATAAAAGAGAGACTTAACATTAGCAGGAAATAGTTCCCATTAACTTTAACAACAACTAAAGAGTAAACTAACAATGCATTGAACAGATACAGACATTATACGAAGCTTATGTGGGTTCCATGTATTTCACTAGAGTATCAGATTACAAGTCGAGAGAGAAAGTTGTTCAAATCCTGCACCACGTTTATCGAAAACATTACGCAATACCTATGATTCTTGAGTGATGGAGTATCGGTTTCGAAATCATACCGCATATACTCTAATTAGATTTCTTGTATAATAGTATGCTGGTTCGTTTCGAAACATTAAGCTTACATTTATTTTCATTTATTTGACACAGGGTCAACATAAAATTTTATGATTTATAAAAAAAATACATAGATTAATATATATTAGATTTTTTTGCTAATGTCTTTATGTTTAATAACAACTCTAAAAACTTTTATTTTAATTTTATTTCTTAAAATTTTATTTTTTTTATTTATAAATAAAAATATAAAATAACTATAAATTTTTAATTTTATTTTCGTTAAAACTTATTTGTTTATTTTATTGCCTGAAAATATTTTCCTTCTTATTTATTTCTTATATGTAACGTATAAATTTGTGTATTTTTACTAATATACCCAAAAGCTTAAGTAAATCAGGTAAATACAAACCCATCCACCCTACTATCTCCTTCTATAGAATCTACTCTCCCATGAATCTATCGATCTTAATCTGAATCTTTAATTTAGATTACAAATATAAGTCACCGTTATGTGTATCTAATTTGGTAATTAAAATCAATATAACATTAAAGCAAGTTTTTGTATAACAACTGATCAACGATATATTTATATGACTAACTAACATAAGGTTTTATATCAACATATATATATAAAAAGACTAAACAATAGCTCATCTATTTACACAGTTAAATAAAATAAATATTATAATGTTATACAACAACCAAAACCATTAAACATTTATGCATCAAACTCATCAATTAAAAACTCTTGATATTATATAAAATCAAATCAATAGATAAAAGTTCCACACTTTTAAAACTAAGTAAAGTAACTTAAAATATAGCGCTCTAAATAATAAATTCGTACTAATCATTTATTCTACACTTTGTGTCTTAAAGCATAGATCTCTTAAACATAGCAATGTTAATTTTAGATTTATATAATAACAAGGTAATATTTAACAAAAATATATATCATAACCTTGGGATTTTATCTGATTTCAACCGTATCAGACCGAATATAGGCAACGGTTTATAACAAAGTTAAAATTACACAATATAATAAGCTTACATATGATCATATCTAAACTATTAGAAATTAAACCACACCAGCTCAAAACCTAACACACCTTAACATGGAGATAAACTGTTAATTAAGTTATAACAATTAAGATTTCACAACCACTTAACAAACAGTAAAAATAACTAATAACATAACATTTCAAAGAAGCAAAATTATGAATTAATTTATCTCAAGCACGAAAAAGCCCTAATACTTAACAAATGTTAATAGCCATTACAGGTGCTACTTTTATGTGCTAAAAATATACAAACAAAAAAATATATCAGAAGATTATGCATATAAATTAAATTCAAATATAGCATTTAGATGATTAATATACGCTATAACTTGATAGTAATATAGTTTTCACATCAATAAAGCTTACATGAGTCAATAACCCAAATAAGAGAATAAAATGATATAATGTAGGTACATAACGAATAAACCAGGGATAACACAACTATACCCAAATGAATTAAAATGTCAACATTAAACAAAGTTTCACACTTAACACCAGTAATGTAACTAACTTTACACTTGCATTGACAAATGAACGTAACCTACTCATATTTTATCAAGCAAATATCTCTAGCATATTAACGTTAAATTTTACATTGATACGATATAAGTAATATGTATAACTAAAAAATTTATCGAACATCGACTTATTATTGTCTATAATTTAATCAATTATACCAGACCAACGAATATACTGCTACCGTAACAAAAGTATTTGATAGATTACAATAAAAACTAAAGTAATATTTAACCAAAAAATTTAACTAAACACTTTATACCTAATCAATGATATCGATAAACCCCAACAAATAATTTAAGAGCAAAGACAATAATCACAATAAGAGATAATTATATAAATCAGACATAACAATAAAAAATTAAAAGTTACTATACTAGAAAATATAATAAAAAAGTACCATATTAATTATATGATGAAAGTAAAAGTGTTAATTGTTTACGATCCTAAAACTGAGCATGCAAAATCAGTTAATACAATCAAGTGATGGAAAAAGATCAAAAACCACCCGTCGCATCCCCTATACCCCTCCCTAAGTCAACACCCTTCTAATGATGATTATTGGTAGATCTATTGTGAAATTCGGGGTATCACCAGATTTTGTGATAAGTTATAAAATATCTAATTCATCGGTTATGAGATAAAGAAGAAAATATGTAAAGAAAGAACATGAGAGACACCAACCAGAAAATGAAGAAGTCTTTAGATATAAGCGATAAAAGACAACAGAATACTGAGTGAGCTGAGAAAGAGATCCGAAAGAGACAAAGATTGAGATTGTTGACGAGAGAGTATGATAATGAAGGACGGCATTAACATAGCATTACGGATAGGAACTGAAAGAACTAATGTACAACGGAAGAGAAAGAACACGATGAAGAGAGACACCCGGATAAACGAGTATAAGCGGTTAAATACTAAGAGTCACTAACTAACTAACGCTAGAAAGTTTACCTAATTACTATATAATAACAGCAGTAATTAAATATTATACCACTTTAAGTGACACAAGTAACGTACAAAGCTAACAAAGGCGTAAACACTATTAGTATCACACTTTTTCAAGCATATCTCTAACCATATCGAATTAGGGTATGAATTTGATAACAATACATGTTATGTCATGTTTAAACAATAATATTTTTATAAAACTACCCAAATAATACAGACTCTGATCTAATTTATCATATTATATCTATGAGCAGCACGTTGGTAATATAATAGCTATAACGATAAACTAAGGTATTGATCATTTATCTTCATTAGTAAATATGATATAACAAAAAATTTTCTAGTAAGCACACCTAAAATATGTAACTAAATGTGGAATTCCACACTACAATTAATTGCAAATATAAACAAGTATTATTATATCTTATTACAAACATAAACATATAAAAAATATAAGAAAGCGTTTTACGAATATATTAAACATAAAAAAAGCAAGTTCTTATGTATAAATAACAAATATTACCATAATAAATTAGTATATAGTTTACTTGGATATATATATTGTTTAAGCTTGTAAATCAATTAAATTACCATGTAAAGATCAAAACATACCATTATCAGATCGTCACTTTATACTTTACCCTTCTACCTACCCTACCACTTTTTCCTTAATATAATGATCTTAATTGATCATTCGTATATATATCTTCTATGATCTATTATTTCGAGTTAATGAATTACTGGATAAACATAACAAAATAAAATAATAAGTCTTTATAATAACTGACCACGATAATATACGCTTAAAACGTAACAAAGAAGTTTTTAATCATTGACAATAAAGTCTAAATGAATATCATTATAACTGAAACTGAAGAATATAATATTCGAGACAGATACAACGTAACAAATCTACATACTTTAAGATTACGAATAAACATATTTCAAGCAATTAACATAAGTTCCGTACTTAAAACGAACAATAAAGAACTACATTGAGAGCATTAAAACGAACGTAAAGCAATTATTTTTCAAACGTATATTATCTGTATTAAACATTTTTCTATTGTATTTTTACCTCAATATTATAATTAATTTAAACAAAACATTTATCATAACTTACCTAGTTTAATCGATATACATACCTACGAATATTTAATATTTTAAATATATATAATTATATATAGATATCAAGTGGGCCACT